>JAHLJT010006176.1:0-12599 GCA_031308135.1 Acheta domesticus
TAGGTTTTCCTTTTTTTCTCTCTAGCATATCCCCACATTCCATTGCAGGCGCTAGAGGGGGAGGGGGAGCGGAGCGCCGCGATAGAGGCCTCCTCCCTCCCCGCCCGGGCGCGCGCGCGCGCGCCGCCGCGCACCGCGACACCCGCCTAACCAGACACCTCCAGAGACGATGTCGGTCGTAGCTTCAGAGCCAGCGTGCTCGCCCGACCGCTTCCGCTGGCGCGCACAGGAAGCGGGACTCGGGCACGGTTCGAGCCACCCTCGGGCGGCGCGTTTTTGAGAACGGCGACGCCGACCCCTGCGCTTCCGCGCTTCGACGACAGAGCGCGCACGCGGTACCAACCTTCGCCGACAGAGCGCGCCGCACGCGCGATGACAACCTTCGCCGCCAGGGCGCAGCACACGCGCGCTTTCACGCTTCGCCGCCAGGGCGCAGCACACGCCGCGCGCTTCCACGCTTCGCCACCAGGGCGCGCGCGCGGCGTCGGCCTTGTGACGTCACAGGGGGTTATCTCGGCGGCCTTGTGACGTCACAGCGACCTTGTGGCGTCACAGGGGGTTTATCTCGTGGCGCCGGTTGTTTACATGGGGTGGGCCTGTGTAGTGCGGGTTGCATTTAACCCCACTTCCCTCCTAGGATCGGCACTTCCTACCTACTGGCCCGTGTTCACGATAGAATGTCTCAGTATTTCGCAACATTCTCAGTCGTGCCACCAGATATCTCATAATCGCGACCGTATCAAAGCTGCGATCATATGACTAGCGGCACGAGGGAGAAAGACGCGAAATACCGTGCGATATTCCATGGTGGCCATAGGGGCATGAGGGACAGAAAAATTGCACTATACTGGTTTGCAAAGTTAAATTACAAAAAATTACGAGAAGGAAGTGAGCAAGCGAATATCAATATCCAAATAACATTATTTCGACTGACCTAATATTCACTCTAATCTCATGCAAACAATTTACTTACGATCACTCTGCTTCAGGAGGAGGTTGAATTTCTTCCATGTCTGAAGCAGATGATTCGGGGCTGGAAAGGGTACCTTAGGTGATGACTGTCTCGTTCACGACACTATCACTAAATCCATCTACCTCCCACATCCTCTGTTCCTCTTTAATTCTGTACTCAGTTCAGCGATTTGCATAATAGGAAAGTCCGGATTTTTGTTAAAAAGGTATTAAAAACGTTCAATTCACACGCTTTTCACCACTCTGTAATAGTTTACTGCTGTGGTGTTTTACTGCCAAAGGACCTGCATTGCTCTCCGACATCTTCAAGCGAACGTGCCAAACTGCTTGACAAAAGTCTCTACTTGACCTGCTAACTGATCTGCTTGGCTTCGCATAACCTTACCGCCTCCCACCGTGCGTGGGGTTGAGTTCGCCTGTTGACTCCCACGAATTCATTTTTCCGCTAGAGCTGATAGCAAGCAGGGGCTGGACACATAACTGTCACCGACATCGATATCTCCTATTCCTGAAGGGTAGGCGTGGGAACAACGGTCTCCTTATTTTGGAATCTGAGTTATAGAAGTTTCGTCTGGAATTTTAACATTGTGAGAGAAATTACTACAACGAAATCTATTTCCTTCTGCATACGAACACGCCTGACGCTATATCGCGTCAACTACACTGCGATTTTTCTAACTCAGACTTTCAAGCCCCTATGGAATGTTGCATGATCGCATGCTCGAAGCCTCCTGTAGACTTCGTGATCGCAAGCACTTCTTGATACGGTCGCAATCATGCGAAGTCTAGCGGCACAACTGAGAACGATGCGAAATATCGTGACATTCCATCGCGCCTGAGAGCCCTTGAGGGGCAAAGTTAGGAAAATCGCAATATAACCAATGGATCCCATTCCAAAGCATGCTATTGTTTACATCCACTTTTTTTCTTAGGGTGAACGGAGATTACATTCTAATTTTATTTTAACTATAGTCCGGTTTGTGATTTGTAACAACGCGTGCTAATAGCGTCCTAAGCAGAAATTAGTCAGATTTTCTCGAATTCCAACACTTGCTTGCATCGGCCCTGCCCGGGGAGGTGCTGCACTCTGATGGTGTTTTGCGAATCAGTTTGAGCGTTATTTCTTTCCAAACTGATAAGTTTCTCTGTGATGAAATTGGTGGTTTTTGAAGGAAGAATTAACTTATTTAGGCGCCACATTTGAAATATACACTCTTTGTTATACCAAGGATAGGTTGTAATTGTTTCTATTTGAGATTAGGCGCCAAATTTGACTTGTCTTCGGGGCTTATGTGTAAACAGTCTTTATTGAATAATTTTAGATATTGGCAATCTGCAGAGTAGTTCTGTGGTCACGGGGTAAAAGTTCTTAAGTCAACGACCGAATTCAAATGTTGCCTCGTTAACAACAAAAAAGTGTTGGGAAATAGCGTTGAGCGTAGGAAAAAGCGTTGGCGGAATAATCTAACTCTTGTTTTCTCCAAACTAAGATTTTTGACTTAAGAACTTTGGGTTGATGCGGATTAACCCACCTCTGATTTTTTGGCTGAGATGTTTGGTTGGAGTGTGTTAGACTACTCTTCACTATACTTCCTTTTTTATAACTTGATGCGCAGGGCCTGTCTTCACGATGAAATATCTGACGGCATTTCGCTACTTGCTTGGTCGTGCTGCTAGTCATCGCACTGCGTAATATGGTCGTGATCATGCGACATCTAGCGAAACACCGTACGACGTGAAATGCCGTGAAATATTCGATCGTGAAGACAGGCCCTGACACGCCAAGTTATAAAAAACGAATATATCTCGGTGTTAACCCTGGCACTCCACTAGATTTCGTAATGAGGAAACACAAAACTCTAACCTTTTCCACAAGGGAAATACTTGTAGAACACTGTGGATCTGCACAATTTGTTTACAGTGACTCGTACCATCAGCAAAGTCACGATTTTGCCCGATAGAATGAGCAAATAAGGAAAAATGATTTAAGAGTTGAAGTTCAGTGCGTCTGGTGTCATTGTAGGCAGTATTCGTAAGCCCCAAGTGGTGCTGCGACAAAGGAAAGGTACCATTCTCTTCGAAGCAGGCACCCATCAGCAAATATGGAATTACAAGAAATCAAGCAGATTTCCGGCTTTCAAGTGAGCAATTTAGCTAAAAGACTTTAACTGAGAGAAAGAGTAGTTCGAAATTGGAGCAGTGGAGTTTAAACAGCTCAATGCTACTTTCAAAATTCTTTCACATGACACTGGAAAACGATCGCAAATGATTGACAGGCTTCTTCGTTTATCTACGTTCGGCCTGAGTGAAGGTTGACCTCTCAAGGATTTTTTTTTGAGAAAAGGAAAAGACGTGCCATTCTTGGTCAGCGGATAGTTTCGCAGGTCGCAACTACCTTCAAACGTCTTTAAACAACAGTGGAAAAGGATCGCGAACGATCGACATGCATCTCCACTTATCTACGTTTGGCCTGACGGAAGATAACCCTTTAGGCGGCTCGATTCATCATGGTCTCCCTCTCCTGAAAGGTAAAGCACTTAAGTTGTCACATGGTCACCTTCGCAATTTACACATTGATGTAGCGAATAATACCTTTCCTCTTTTGGAGCGTCCCTTAGAGCTTAAGAAAAGGGTCTACAATGACACCACACACACTGAACTTAAACAGCACAGTGCCAACTACTGTGCACTTTACCCTACTATTTTAAGTGTTGTAAGTGAATGCTGATGATATTGTTCTCGAAGTCAATTGCATCATAATGATTTATTCAAAATCAATTTTGAGAAAAAATTATGTCAATGTATGGTAATTGAATTAACATGTTAAATCAGAAAAATTATCTGATATTCATATCTTACGTCACTTTTGACTTTCATGTTTACAAAACGGATAGCAACTCATCTCTCATTTCACACCTCGCTGTTGAAAATTCAGCTCCACACTGTTTTATCTATCAACAAATCTCGATAAACGTTACAAATTTGCATGTTTTCACAAACGCCATACCACATACCTTTTCGAAAACGAGCTAGTATATGATATTTGTTTCGCCATCACTAACCAATCAGAGAGCTCTAATAAGACCCATTCACAACTAGTGGAAAATGAAAACATGCCTCCTGGCAGGGAACGTTTTTTCGGATCAGTTAAGAAGATTCTCAATAATTTGTTGAGGCTGCGAAATATTGGGAGAGCGTTTGAAGAAATTGTGCCAAAGAAAACTATTTGCCCGTCTGCGCTGTGGCCATAAGAAAGGATTCTGGAAAACAAGTATCAAGAATGTTAGTATACCTCGGTGAAATGATCATTTAAGTATTGGAGCAATTGTCAGCGAAAGGAAAACGTTTCCCTTACTGCTTGAGTATAAGGGAAGTGCCGGTCCTAGGACGGAAACGAGGTTAAATGCAGCCCGCACTACACACCCCCGCACTAAACAACCGGCGCCACGAGATAAACCCCCTGTGACGTCACAAGGCCGTGGCGGTGCGCGCGCTCTGTCGGCGAAGCGTGGAAGCGCGCGCGTGTGGCGCGCTCTGGCGGCGAAGGTTGGTGGTGCGTGCGCGCCCTGGTGGCGAAGCGTGGCAGCGCGCGTGCGGCGAAGGTTGGTAGCGCAGGTGCGGGGGTCGGCGTTGCTGTTCTCAAAAACGCGACGCCCGAGGGTGGCTCGAACCATGCCCGAGTCCCGCTTCCTGTGCGCGCCAGCGGAAGCGGTCGGGCGAGCACGCTGGCTCTGAGCTACGGCGACATCGTCTCTGGAGGTGGCTCGTAGGCGGGTGTCATGGTGCGCGGTGGCGCGCGATGCCGTGCCGGGCGCCCAAGCCTGGGTCGGCGTCTCGGGAGGGGCGAGGCGGGGAGGGGAAAAGGCCTCTATCGCGGCGCTCGCTCCCCCTCCCCGTCCCCCTCTAGCGCCTGCAATGGAATGTGGGGATATGCTAGAAAAAAAGGAAACCCTACAAGGCGGTGACGGGAAAAAACATGAAAACAGTGCAATAAGAATTAAATTTTTTATTGAAACCAAATGATACATGATAAAAAAATTTTAATTCGATACATTTTTCAACAGACGTTTATTTTTTTGTTTATTGAAAACAAATGATACATGGTAAAAATGTATACGATATATTTTATTCAACAGTCGCATTACAAAAGGTCGCCGTGGTTACTGGTGGCGATGGTCCTTTGTAAATTAGCAAGTGCCTTATCAATCTCCTTCTGGATCTTATCGTGCACATATCCTTTCGTGGCAGCGTCTGTCTTTGCCTTGGGCAAAACCATGTTGACGACGCGGCTTTGCAACACGTTGACGTTTCCCAGTTTGCTGTACCGGAGCGGCGGAAGTTTTTCTAGCTGCTTTTTGATATCTCGAATGTTGCGGTCGACGTACGCTTTGTTGGCGGCATCTTTTCTTCTTGTGGAAATCCCTTATTCGAAATGCGCCAAAGATCGGCGTTATAGGGACCGACCTCGCTCCATCTGCGCAGACAGTTGGATTGAGTCTCGGTCACGCGTTGTAGTGAAGTCGTGACAGGATTGATGAGTTCCCGCATGGCCCTATCGGCATCGTCCGCCGCTAATCGACGAACGTGGTCGGTTTGCGCATGCACATACTCTTTGGTGGCAACGTAGTCAGGTAGTTGACAAAATTCTATGTCCTCGTTCTCGTCATCTTGCGAGTTCACGCGGTCATCATACACATCATCGTCCTGCTCCTCCTCTGACAAGTCGATGAAGACCTCCTTCGCGTCTGCTCGGCTGGCGCTCATGATGAACTGACGGTGGCAGCGTTTCACCGCGGCGTTTTATAATCGGCGGCGGATGTGATGACGTCACATCCTACTCTTCCTCAGAGCTGTCGTCACCTGGGCTCGGAAGAGATGATTTCGGCGCTGTCGTCACTGGGTTCGATAAGAGGAATATACAAATTGAGTCGTTAAGTTAAATCGCGTACGGCGTGACGACTTGATTGATTCGTTCAGTTATATCAGGCACGTGACGAGTTGTTGCAGCAGCACGTCGTCGAACCGTTTCCCGAACTAGTTCCATGCGTCGTCGAACAAGCACGGGTTGCAGAGCTCGCAGAATCTGTAGAACCGTTGGCCTCATGGGTGGGGGGAAGTGTGCACAAGGCGTTGTAGAGATGGACGAACGTTTGTATAATGTATGAGTCATCCACCATCGATGCCATGACGTCTTCCACTAGAGTGGGATAAGAACGAGTTTCGCGAATTTCGCGTTCGAGTGGAGGTTTGAGGACGTGGCGACACGTGTTGGACACGTTTAACCACGTTTCTATACACGTAACACAAAACATGTGATTGCATGGCGTGAGCGCCATTCTACGAAAGGGAGTGTCATCGTTGAGACATATGTTGCAGATGCGCAATGCTTCGTCTTCAGACACTACTACGAAAGGGGGCGGAAGAGGCGATGACATCGTTCCCCGTTTTAAATTGTTTCACTTCACAGCACTAAGCAGATAAGAGCAGCGAACACGCAAACAAAGTTCAGAAGAACAAGTCCGGTCGCGATGCTATCTAGGCAGCTCATCATATTTTTTTCGTTTCACAGTTCAAGACAAGTTTACAGTATACGCAATCTTCTTTCAACACCGGAGGTCCGCTGTTGTGATACAAGCAGACGGCAAAGTTCTCGACTCGACACGAAGGACAACGCTTTCCTCGACGGGGCGTTGTCGTCGTCCTCCGAGTAGTGTTGTCGGTAAGGCTGGCGGAGAGCGATGCAAAAGCGGCAGTTTCGCTTCGGGCGGCGGTGGCCCGTCGATGGGCGTGCGTCCGCGATTCCAATGCTCCTTACACGCACGAAGTTCTTGAACACAAGGGTGTTGTCGGGTGGCTTGGGGAAGTCGCGCGAAAACGCGCTCCACCTGGTGAGGCTGCACCCAATGACACAAAAATTCGATCGGCAATTGACTCAATGTCTCCGAGTCGAGAAGTGTAAGCGCACCGTTGACTTCACGCAACTTTCGGAGGGCGCGCTCGATGTCTTCGCGCGTCTTGTATGATGCGCTCCAGCGGTCCGGGCTGAGTGGTGGTTGTGTACGACGGAACGCTCTGCATCGTAATGATGAGCGCAGCGGCGGAGAGCGACCTTAAAAGTGCGCGAGTTTTATCGTCGTCGAACGGAAGCGCACATCCCCCTAGATGTCTGCCCACTTGCCGCAGTAAGTACGCAGCCATTCGTAGAGGGCGATGACGTGTCGCCCAGCTAGGCTGACGTTACCGCAAGCGTAGATGTCGCGGACCCCGTGTAAGCACGTAAGCACTCGTCTAGCGGAGGACACCCGAACTCCTCGAGATCGAGAACGCAGCAGCCTTCTCCTTCCATGTACTCCTCCAACCACCTTTTCTTCTCACCTCCTTGACGTATAATGTTGTCGCACCTTTTAAAGCTGACCTAATCACAGAAGCTCTGTCGTCATAATTGTAACTCCCACTACTCCACGCGCTGTGGCGGGATGGTATTGTTTGATCCACTCCACATGTTTCTTGTCGTCGCTGCTCAATGTATGGAAAGGTCGCGGGTGGACGAAAAATGAATGTCTGAATGAGTCGATCAGGATCGTCATTGTCTTTTGATTGGCGTATGACGGACAACACTTTGATGTTGAAGCGTTTGTCGAGAGTATAACCTTGCAGATCCACGACAGCTGTGGGTCCGCGATGGACCTGTGGGGCCATGGGTTGGAGGATCTGCCTTCTTTTTCTTATTCTTCTTGAACGACGATCGATTCTATAGAGCGGTTTCACCTCACGCTCGACAAAGACTTCGTTCGCGTGCCACGCTGCGGTCGAGTGTCGACATAGCGTCCCGGTCCTCGTCGCACTCCGCCGCTGCCTCGGCGTCCGCGCAGCAGTCTCCTGGCGGCTTCGTCCCACGTTTGCTCCACACTCAACACATGGATGCTTTCTAGCCGTTCTTTAGATTCTTTTTCACGAGTAGTCCTGTTCAGGAGGAGGCGGTCGTTCCGTGACGAATTTTGAATGTAAAGCATTTCTCACGTAGCGCATCATGCTTCCGCACACAACACTGTAGATGTACAGAAACGGATTGCGGCGGCGCGCATGCGGAAAGCAACTCTCTCGCACAAAGACTGTCGGTCGTCGTGCTGGCCCGTCAGCTTTCTTATACACGCGTGTGGACGACAGCAGACAGGAAGTGGAGTGCGTCTCTTATTGTTCCCCCCCACCCACTTCAAGGACTCTTCGGTTTTCCACCTTCAATGTCTCTTGCATGCACCCACGAATTGTGACGTGAGTCGAAAGCGAGCCATTTCACGAGGCGAAGCGTACCCTTTTCCGTACGACGCGCTCGACTAAATAGTGATCGGGATGTCGCGTGCGATGCAATTCTTCGGTGTAGAAGCGCCCCTTGATCGTTTCGCCTTTCAGGTCTTTTAGCGAGTACGTGACGGGATTCGAGAGGTGCACACGAACGATTTTAAAGAGTTCGGTGCCCCATCGCGATTCGTACACTTTCCGAAACGGCGAGTTTTTGTACGTGCTCACCCGAAGGATGTCGCCGACTCGAAATCGATTGTTCCCCAGGAGACGCGGATCGAGCGTTTTCACTCGGTCGTACACCGTGCGCATGAGGCTGTCGTCTTCATGTCTTTCGGTTTCATGCCGATGGTTCGATGTTTGGAATTGTTGTAATCTCGGAGGATGGTCGGCGAGCATAAGGGTCCAGCGTCGCGTCCCCTCGCCAGTGAAACGCCTCCACATCCGCTCCTTGAGCGTTCGATTGAAACGTTCGACGACGGCGGCCTTCACGTTGAAAATGGTGGAATAATGATGAATGCCGCGCTCTCGGAGCCACTTGTTGAGCGCGGTATTGTAAAACTCGGTGCCTTGATCGGTTTGCGGGAAGCGGGGCTCTCGGCCGCTCGACGTCACGATGCGCTCGAAAGCCTTGACGACTTCCGCTCCGGCTCTTTTCTTTATCGCTTCCGCCCAGGCGTACTTGTTGTACACGTCGATGACGGTGAGAATGTAACGCATCCCTCGATTGCTTTTGGAGTACGGCTGCATGTCGAACAAGTCGGCTTGCCGCAAATCATCGAATCCTTTCGTCATCGTCCGCCGTCTTGCGTAACGACGACGGGCAGGCGCGTGCAATTCCGCAGCGAGTCCTTGTCGAACGGAGGTCGTCTTCTTCGTATTCTTCTGCATGGCCAGAGGAGCTAAGCGATAATACCGGCGTCACGCAATTCATCTTCTATTTCTACTATTTCTCCGTCGAGTCCGTTGTTACCGGCGGCCCGCGAAGCGTGTAAGAGACGCAGCCTCTCCACGAGCGTGTTCGGATCGCGCAATATTTGTAGTCTGAGCGCCGTCACAAAACGTAGTCCCCTCCCCATTCTCTTTCGTTTCATCATTTCAAGTCTTTTGCTTCGTCTTTCCCCCGCGAAAAGAGGCGAGATAATTTCACGATATTTCAGTATATTATCCTTTGTGTTAAAAGTGTAAATTCGGTCTGTAATTCACCTTGTGGCGGAAGACAATTCGAGAATCTATTTGTATTTCTTCAAATCGTCTTTCGTGCATCTCTCAGGTTGGGTCGTTGCTCGAAAAGTAGTTCGAGGAGGCCTGGCTCTGGGTAGAATTTATGTCTCTGAACGGAGAATGCTTCCTCGTCCGGGTAAAGCTCTATGACGGCGTTACCGATTTGAGGTCGCCCTCCTATATAGTACGGTCCGTACGTGTTATCTCCTACACCGATTGCAGCATTTTGCAAATAGTTTACCAATTGATCATAATGTTGAACATCTCTATTTCTATCTGAGTGCTCTAAATCTTCGTCTGTGAATGTATCGAAGAAGGAATCTTCTTCACTCGATTCCGATTTGATAGGACCACGCGTGGAATGTTGAACAGAAGATTGTGGTATGTTACTTTTTCCCTCTCTTTGAGGGCGTAGCGCTTTCGAGAGGGGTGTCGTGAGATACGTATCGAGTAATCGATTGCGCATCGTTTCGGATTCTGCATCATGTTTATTTTTGTCGAATGTTTCACGAGCCTTCTCCACCTCCATTTTCAACCTCTCTTCCGGCGTGTCGGATCGAAGGGGAGCGAGCGGTGAGGAAGGAGGAGGAGGACGACGCGATGTTTTTTCGTGCAAGCTCTTTTTCGCTTGCTCAAGCGCGTGGAGCGTCTTCAAGTCTCGCTTTGGTCTTTTGGGCTGTTGTCTTGTTTCCACTGCACCTTTTCTTCTTCTCACGTGCCTCGAAGTGGTTTTTATGTTTTTCACGCGCCCTCCTATTTTGGATTCACTTTCATCACACCCGCCACACCGAGCGCGGCAGCTCTTTCACCGAGACTCGCGTCGCTGGACTTGACCCGCTCCCACGCTGCTTTGGCGAGCGCTTCGTCCGCCCTTTGCGCCTCCTCACCTCCTTTGTAGTTATGGTAGGCGATTGTCGTGCTCTCGACACGCTGCGTCCAAAGGATTAATACCGCGGTCGCCTCTTTGCAGTCTCTTCATGAGCTTCGTACCGGGTCCCGCAAATTGATAGCCACCGGAATGTGTATTTCGAAGGGAAGTTTGTCTATCGCCCGATTCAGCACCCGTCCTATGATGCCTCTTCCGCGTCGTCCCCACCCGCCGCGCTCGCGCGACATTGAAATGCTGTCGCACGTACACCATGGCGTAGAGTGAAGTCTAGTTCGCGAAAGCAAAGTGATTATATAATCTTCGCCTAAAACTTTACTGTCCCCCCCACTGTGTTCGGCACGAGAAACCGGTCGAAACCCGATCGGTTATCGTCCCTGTTGAAGCGCACTAGGTTTGGCAGATCACCACAAAAGCAACCGGTCTGTGTTCCACACGTCGGCGCACAGCGCCTTAAAATCGTGGAAGGTCCTAAAATCGTTTCCGACGTGTTCTTGTAGATGTACTCGAGGTTGTTGTCGTCTTGCCGGAAGATGACAATCATATTCGCGTTATCGCGTATCAACTGTTTGGGAATTTTGGTGTACGTTTGACAGAGATAGAGCACGTCCGTGTGTTTGTGTCTTCCGGCCGCAAAGTAGGCTTTGATGCAGTCTTGTTTTCGGTGGCGATGTCGTCGAAAATGAAAACGCTGTCGGGGGACGCCTGGCCGGGGCACATGCTATCGTGCTGCGTAAACGAATGAAACGGTGCGATTCCGTCGCAGACTTGCTTCAAGTACGCGTACATGGGCTGCGTGGTCTGTGGTGGAATATAAATACACGTTGCGGAACGCCAGCCCGAACTGGCCGGTGAGAAGCGAGACGACCACGTGCGTCTTGCCGCAACCGAAGGTCCCCACGATAAGAGCGCGCACGCTATCGGGGAAAACGGTCCGTGTCGACTCTTTGCCTCGTCCTCTTGTCCGCGCCATAAGGCCGTCACGTTCACGACGGCAAGTGTCGTCGATTGTTGAACAACGTCCCATCAATCACAACCCGTGCGAGATGAGAGAGACTTTTGTCCTTCTTTCGGAAGGACGCTCTGTTTTAAAACAGGAGACCTAAGGAGAGAGGGGGAAGGGAAGGATGACTACTCGGCGCGTGTGAAGGACGACGAAAAAAAAAACAACAAATAGAATCGGATGTGTTTTTATGACCCTTTCAAATGTTTACATGTTATGACCACTGTCTGTCGCTGGAGGCAGCCATAGTCATCTCGACCGCAGCTCGCTGAGACCATTCCGCTGCGTTGCGGCGCGCATTCGCTGACCGTTTCCAGAGGAAGTAGATGGCAGTAGACCGTATCCGGTGACGTTGGTGGCGTCGTTTGGTCTGTCGTCTTCTTCCTGTTGTTCAGTCGACGCCGATTCGATTGATGTTGTTTTATTCTTTCGCTCTTTTGGTTTTGCGGACCTTCCGCCATTCTTTCTTCTTTTCGATGTACATGCAGCGAACATGGATGACTGCATGCAGAAGGAAAATCGAGAGGGTGGTGAAGGTGGTGGAGTCGCTGATCTCACCCCTCATCCACCATGTTCTCTACACCGTCCACCGTTCCAAAAACTGATGCGAGGTGCGAATCGTAAGAAGAAGACGAACCCCCCCCCCTTCTTCTTCGTCTTCACCAGGCGAAGACGATGGATGTTCTTCTTCTTCTGCTATCTCCTTTCCGCGACTGACGCGAATCATCCTCTCGTGAAGGAAGGACAGAAATGAAGGCGGCGAGCGAAACACGCGACTTCTTATTCCATGACGTTTTTCTTCACCACAAAGTCGTCGATTGGTGCGTACAGCACTTCCGTTTTGTAGATAATGAGACAATACGCCGTGACGTTCGCTGGCATAGCTGTACCCGTTTCCCACGTGATCTTGATGTCGGTTTGCGAGGGGAGGACGGCAGACGCTCTGGGCAGACGTCCCATACGATAATAGGAACCAATCTTCAAATTACCATATTCCTATTCGATATTGGATTGCGATTGTAGTAACAACGTCCCCTTTTTGCATCATTTCAAGACATACGGGTGCAATTATTTTTCATCTCCGGTATAAAATTGTACGTTGCATTGAAGTTCGAATAGGGTAAAACTCGTCTTTAAATACAGTTTTTGCTGTTTGTCTTACGGTTACCGTCGAATTCGCCCGATTCTTTTTCAGGTTCGCGTCTTTCCCCGTTT
>JAHLJT010006177.1:0-10256 GCA_031308135.1 Acheta domesticus
CAACGTCCTGGAAGTTAGCAGGTCCATTTCATCCAATCACAAAACTGCCATAGCTCATAATTTGCCGCCTTTTTTGCCGTTTTGAGATGCGAAAACCAAAAATTTGCCGCGAGCCATTTTCCCCCAAAAATCAGTGGTCCTGCTAACTACAAATGGAAGTTAGCAGGTCCATTTAATCCAATCACAAAACTGCATAGCCATAATGTTCAGCTATTTTGCGTTTTAAGATGTGAAAAACCAAAATTGATATCTCCATTATTTCAAAAAATATTAAGAATTAAAAAAAACATTAAAGATACGTTCAAATAAGAGCGCAATCAAAGAAGTAAAACGGACGTCCCCCGTAAAAATCACACATAACAACTCCTAATCGACGCCAAAATTTCCCGAAAACTAGTGAAAAACAAAATCTGTAATAAAAAAATTGCCGCCAACCGGTTAGACACAATTACCCGGGTTCGAATCCCAGATATGCACCTCTTAAATTAGCCCCATTCAATTAAAATTAGACGCATTCTCTAGTAAACCATTAGCTTTAAAAATTCATACTGTGCGCCGAAATTAGCACACAACCAAGTGGCAAACATAATCATTAATAAAATAATTTGCCGCGGATCGGCTAGTTTAAATTACCCGGGTTCGAATCCCCAAAACTTATATTTTGAAAGCCCTTTCAAGGAAACGCGCGGTGTCTCCAAAACCATTAGCCTAACAATTCAGTATGAGCGCCGAAATTAGCTGCATGAAAGTTAAAATATTATCTGTAATCAAAAATTTGCCGCGAACCGGTTAGTGAATGTTTCTTGAGTTTTATTTCCAAAAATTATCACTTCGATCGGCCCTTTTCTAGAAAAGTGCGCCGTATTCTCCTAAACCATTGACCATTAACGATTCACGTGCTGACGCGAAATCTGCTGGTGGAGCATGTGCCAACAATAATCTGTAATCAAAAAATTTGCCGCGAACCGGTTAGTGACTGTTTCTTGAGTTTTTATTTCCAAAAAAATGTATCACTTCGATTCCCGGCGCCTTTCTAAAAAGTGCGCCGTATCTCCTAAACCATTAACCTTAACGATTCACGTTCTGTGCCGGAAATCTACTGTGAGCATGTGCAACAATAATCTGTAATCAAAAAATTTGCGCGAACCGGTTAGTGACCGTTTCTTGAGTTTATTCCCAAAAAATAATCCTCTTCGTTCGGCTCTTCTAAAAAGTGTGCGTATCTCCCTAAACCATTAACCTTAACGATTGCACGTTTCTGCGCCGAAATCTGCTGTGAGCATTTGCCAACAATAATCTTAATCAAAAAATTTGCCGCGAACGGTTAGTGAATCTTTCTTGGGTTTCAATTTCCAAAAATACCCTCAGCGAACGGCCTCTTTCTAGAAAGTGCGCCGTATCTCTAAACCATTGATCTTAACGATTCACGTTTCTGCGCCGAAATCTGCTGTTGAGCAGTGCAACAATAATCTGTAATCAAAAATTTGCCGCGATCGGTTAGTGACTGTTTCTTGAGGTTTTTATTTCAAAATTTACACTTTCGATCGGCGCTTTCTAGAAAAGTGCGCCGTATCTCCTAAACCCATTACCTTAACGATTCACGTTGTTGCGCCGAAATCTGCTGTGAGCAAGTGCCAACAATAATCTGTAATCAAAAAATTTGCCGCGAACCGGTTAGTGACTGTTTCTTGAGTTTTTATTTCCAAAAATGATCACTTCTATTCGTCGGCCTTTCTAAAAAAGTCTGTGCGTATCTCCTAAACCATTAACCTTAACGATTCACGTTCTGCGCCGAAATCTGCTGTGAGCATGTGCCAACAATAATCTGTAATCAAAAAAATTTGCCGCGAAACGGTTAGTGACTGTTTCTTGAGGTTTTATTTCCAACAAATGTATCACTTCGATCGGCGCCTTTCTAAAAAAGTTGCCGTATCTCCTAAACCATTAACCTTAACACTGTGTTCCTGCGCCGAAATCTGCTGTGAGCATGTGCCAACAATAATCTGTAATCAAAAAATTTGCCGCGAACCGGTTAGTGACTGTTTCTTGGGTTTTATTTCCAAAAATATCCACTTCGATCGGCTCTTTCTAAAATAGTGTGCCGTATCTCCTCAAACCATTAACCTTAACGATTCACGTTCTGCGCCGAAAATGGACTGTGAGCATGTGCCAACAATAATCTGTAATCAAAAAATTTGCCGCGAAACGGTAGTGACTGTTTCTTGAGTTTTTATTTCCAAAAAGTGTATCACTTCGATCGGCGCCTTTCTAAAAAGTGTGCCGTATCTCCTAACCATTAACCTTAACGATTCACGTGTCTGCGCCGAAATCTGCTGTGAGCATGTGCCAACAATAATCTGTAATCAAAAATTTCCCGCGAACCGGTTAGTGACTGTTTCTTGAGATTTTATTCCAAAAAGTTGTATCACTTCGATCGCGCCTTTCTAAAAAGTGTGCCGTATCTCTAAACCATTAACCTTAACGATTCACGTTCTGCGCCGAAATTGCTGTGAGCAGTGCCAACAATAATCTGTAATCAAACAATTTGGCCGCGAACCGGTTAGTGACTGTTTCTTGCGTTTTTATTCCAAAAATTATATCCACTTCGAACGGGCCTTTCTAAAAAAGTGTGCCGTATCTCCTAAACCATTAACCTTAACGATTCACGTTCTGCGCCGAAATCTGCTGTGAGCATGTGCCAACAATAATCTGTAATCAAAAAATTTGCCGCGAAACCGGGTAGTGACTGTTTTTGAGTTTTATTTCCCAAAAGTGTATCACTTCGATCGGCGCCTTTCTAAAAAGTGTGCCGTATCTCCTAAACCATTAACCTTAACGATTCACGTTCTGCGCCGAAATCTGCTGTGAGCATGTGCCAACAATAATCTGTAATCAAAAATTTGCCGCGAACCGGTTAGTGACTTTTTTATGAGTTTTTATTTCAAAAAATGTATCACTTCGATCGGCGTCTTTCTAAAAAGTGTGCCGTATCTCCTAAACCATTAACCTTAACGATCACTTTCTGCGCCGAAATCTGCTGTGAGCATGTGCCAACAATAATCTGTAATCAAAAAAATTGCCGCGAACCGGTTAGTGACTGTTTCTTGAGTTTTTATTCAAAAAAGTTATCATTCGATCGGCGCCTTCTAAAAAAGTGTGCCGTATCTCTAAACCATTAACCTTAACGATTCACGTTCTGCGCGAAATCTGCTGTGAACTTGTGGCCAACAATAATCTGTAATCAAAAAATTTGCCGCGAAACGCGTTTAGTGACTGTTTCGTGAGTTTTATTTCCAAAAGTGTATCACTTCGATCACGCAGCCTGCCTTTCTAAAAAAGTGAGCCGTATCTCCTAAACCGTTAACCTTAACGATTCACGTTCTTGTTTTTTTTTTTGCGCCAAAATAGGCTGTGAGCATGTGCCAACAATAATCTGTAATCAAAAAGTTTGCCGCGAACCGGTAGTGACTGTTTCTTGAGTTTTATTTCCAAAACAAAAATGTATCACTTCGATCGGCGCCTTTCTAAAAAGTGTGCCGTATCTCCTAAACCATTAACCTTAACGATTCACGTTCTGCGCCGAAATCTGCTGTGAGCATGTGCCAACAATAATCTGTAATCAAAAATTTGCCGCGAACCGGTTAGTGACTGTTTCTTGGGTTTCAAATTCCAAAAATATCCTTTTCGACAATTCGCGGCCTCTTTCTAGAATAGGGCGCCGTATCTCCAAACCATTGACTTAACGATTCACTTCTGCGCCGAATTGCTGTGAGCATGTGCCAACAATAATCTGTAATCAAAAATTTGCCGCGAACCGGTTAGTGACTGTTTCTTGGGTTTCAAATTCCAAAAATATCCCTCTTCGAACGGCTCTTTCTAGAATAGTGCGCCGTATCTCCTAAACCATTGACCTTAACAATTCCCGCTCTAAACCGAATGATGATGTCAGTAAGTGCACACTACAATATGTACTCAAATAATTTGCCGCGAACCATTTAGTTACTGTTTCCCGGGTTCAAATATCAAAAATGTACCTTTTCGAACGGCCTCTTTCGAGAAAAGCGTGCCGTGTCACGTAAACAATTGACCTTAACAATTCTGCTCTCCACCGAATGATGCGGTCAGTATGTGCCAACTACAATCTGGAAGCAAATAATTTGCCATGAACCGGTTAGTTACAGTTTCCTGGGTTCAAAATATCAAAAATGTACCTTTTCGAACGGCCTCTTTCAAGAAAAGTGCGCCGTATCTCCTAAATCATTGACCTTAACAATTCCCGCCTTGCGCCAAAATTACCTGTGGGCAAGTCACAACTATCATCTGTAATCAAAGAATTTGCCGCGACCCGGTTAGTTTCTGGTTTTTGGGTTCAAATTTCCAAAAATGTACCTCTACTAACGGCCTCTTTCCAGAAAAGCGCGCTGTGTCTCCTAAACTATTGACCTCAACAACTCGCATTCTGCTCTGAAATCAGGTGTGAACAAGTGATATATATAATCTGTAATCAAAACAATTGCCGCGGACCGTTTTGTTACAGTATCCCGGGTTCAAAATTTAAATACGAATCTCTTGGAATGGTCTCTTCAATGGAAACGCTTAGTGTCTCCTAAACCAATAACCTAAACATTTCATCCTCTTCGCCTAGTGGCAATAATCATCTGTATGCCGCGGGTATGTTAGTTACAGTAACCGGGGTTCGGATTCCCGAAATTTACATCTTCCCATTTGAGGAAAAGACGCTCTGTCTCCTAAAACATTGCCCTTAACATTTTATACTGTTCGTTGAAATAAGCTTTAACTTAGTGTTAAATATAATCTGTTATAAAAATATTGCCGCAGGCCTATTAGTTACATTAAATGAAATTTTATTGAAAAAAAAGTGTCTATCTTAAAATTTATCCTAGCGGTAAGACGCCGAAAATATTTTGAATTTCTGGAGTTTTTGAAAAAACAAATTTTTGAACGAAACTGTGAGCTGCAGCGTTCTCTAAAACGTTCATTGTAATATCCAACAATAAAATGTAATAAAAAATGTTAGATTTATGTTTCCCAGGTGCTTCATGTAATATACCTCCAAAGTTATAATATCAGTTTCCAATTCAATGGGCCGAGAGATCAGTTAGATCGATTAGGGACTTATATATTTTGGAGAATATCGGCCGAACGTTTTACTCGGATTTAGGCCGGCCGGCCGGAGAGGCATACGTTTCGCCGTCATTTATTTATTTATTTGCCAAAAAACAGTAAAAACTGTATATGACGTTTGGGGAAAGAGATTTATCGGCGCACATTTTCTTGAGGGACAGAATTAAAAGAAAAAAAACAAAATAAAAAACGAAAAAAAAATGAAAATTAGAAAGTAATTATTTTAGAAAAATTAAAATGTTTGAAAAATTTTGCTCCCGAGTTATAGAAAATCAATTTCAACGTTCAAGAAAATGTGCGCCGATAAAACTCGAAGATTATATTTAACACTAAGTTAAAGCTTATTCCAACGAACAGTATAAAATGTTAAGGGCATTTTTTTTGGAGACAGAGCGTCTTTTCCTCAAATGGGAAGATGTAAATTTCGGGAATCCGAACCCCGGTTACTGTCAACTATACATCGCCTCATACAGATGATTATTGCCACTAGGCGAAGAGGGAATGAATTTGTTAGGTTATTGGTTTAGGAGACACGAAGCGTTCCATTGAAGAGACCATTCCAAGAATACGTATTTAAATTTTGAACACGGGATACTGTAACAAAACGGTCCGCGGCAAATTTTTTGATTACAGATTTATATATACACTTGTTCACACCTGATTTCAGAGCAGAATGCGAGTTGTTGAGGTCAATAGTTTAGAGACACAGCGCGCTTTTCTGGAAAGAGGCCGTTTAGTAGAGGTACATTTTTTGGAAATGTGAACCCAAAAACCAGAAACTAAACCGGGGTCGCGGCAAATTCTTTGATTACAGATAGTAGTTGTGACTTGCCACGAGTAATTTTGGCGCAAGGCGGTGAATTGTTAAGGTCATGATTTAGGAGATACGGCGCACTTTTCTTGAAAGAGGCCGTTCGAAAGGTACATTTTTGATATTTTGAACCCAGGAAACTGCTAACTAACCGGTTCCTGGCAAATTATTTGCTTCCAGATTGTAGTTGGCACTTACTGACCCGCATCATTCGGTGCAGAGACGAGAATTGTTAAGGTCAATTGTTTACGTGACACGGCACGCTTTTCTCGAAAGAGGCCGTTCGATAAGGTAAATTTTTGATATTTTGAACCCGGGAAACTGTACTAACTGGTTCGCGGCAAATTATTTGAGTACATATTGTAGTTGCACTTAGCTGACAGCATCATTCGTGTAAGAGCGGGAATTGTTAAGGTCAATGGCTTAGGAGATACGGCGCAACTTTTCTGAAAGAGCCGTTCGAAAAGGTATATTTTTGATATTTGAACCCGGAAACAGTAACTAAGTGGTTCGCGGCAAATTTTTTGATTACATATTGTAGTTGGCACTTACTGACAGCATCATTTCGGTGCAGAGCGGGAAATGTTAAGGTCAATGGTTTAGGAGATACGGCACACTTTTTAAAAAGAGGCCGTTCGAAGAGGGATATTTTTGGAATTTGAAACCTAAGAAACAGTCACTAACCGGTTCGCGGCAAATTTTTGATTACAGATTATTGTTGGCACATGCTCACAGCAGATTTCGGCGCAGAACGTGAATCGTTAAGGTCAATGGTTTAGGAGATACGGCACACTTTTTTAGAAAGACGCCGATCGAAGTGATACACTTTTTGGAAATAAAAACTCAAGAAACAGTCACTAACCGGTTCGCGGCAAATTTTTTGATTACAGATTATTGTTGGCACATGCTCACAGCAGATTTCGGCGCAGAACGTGAATCGTTAAGGTCAATGGTTTAGGAGATACGGCACATTATTCTAGAAAGAGGCCGTTCGAAGAGGGATATTTTTGGAATTTGAAACCCAAGAAACAGTCACTAACCGGTTCGCGGCAAATTTTTAGATTACAGATTATTGTTGGCACATTCTCACAGCAGATTTCGGCGCAGAACGTGAATCGTTAAGGTTAATGGTTTAGGAGATACGGCACACTTTTTTAGAAAGGCGCCGATCGAAGTGATACACTTTTTGGAAATAAAAACTCAAGAAACGGTCACTAACCGTTTCGCGGCAAATTTTTGATTACAGATTATTGTTGGCACATGCTCACAGCAGATTTCGGCGCAGAACGTGAATCGTTAAGGTCAATGGTTTAGGAGATACGGCACACTTTTTTAGAAAGAGGCCGTTCGAAGAGGGATATTTTTGGAATTTGAAACCCAAGAAACAGTCACTAACCGGTTCGCGGCAAATTTTTTGATTACAGATTATTGTTGGCACATGCTCACAGTAGATTTCGGCACAGAACGTGAATCGTTAAGGTCAATGGTTCAGGAGATACGGAACACTTTTTTAGAAACGGCGCCGATCGAAGTGATACATTTTTTGGAAATAAAAACTCAAGAAACAGTCACTAACCGGTTCGCGGCAAATTTTTTGATTACAGATTATGTTGGCACATGCTCACAGCAGATTTCGGCACAGAACGTGAGTCGTTAAGGTCAATGGTTTAGGAGATACGGCGCACTTTCTAGAAAGAGGCCGTTCGAAGAGGGATATTTTTGGAAATTTGAAACCCAAGAAACAGTCACTAACCGGTTCGCGGCAAATTTTTTGATTACAGATTATTGTTGGCACATGCTCACAGTAGATTTCGGCGCAGAACGTGAATCGTTAAGGTCAATGGTTTAGGGAGATACGGCACACTTTTCTAGAAAGAGGCCGTTCGAAGAGGGATATTTTGGAAATAAAAACCAAGAAACAGTCACTAACCGGTTCGCGGCAAATTTTTTGATTACAGATTATTGTTGGCACATTCTCACAGCAGATTTCGGCGCAGAACGTGAATCGTTAAGGTTAATGGTTTAGGAGATACGGCACACTTTTTAGAAAGGGCCGATCGAAGGGATACACTTTTGGAAATAAAAACTCAAGAAACGGTCACTAACCGGTTCGCGGCAAATTTTTTGATTACAGATTATTGTTGGCACATGCTCACAGCAGATTTCGGCGCAGCAACGTGAATCGTTAAGGTCAATGGTTTAGGAGATACGGCGTCACTTTTTAGAAAGAGGCCGCGCGAAGGGGATATTTTTGGAATTGAAACCCAAGAAACAGTCACTAACCGGTTCGCGGCAAAATTTTTGATTACAGATTATTGTTGGCACTGCTCACAGCAGATTTCGGCGCAGAACGTGAATCGTTAAGGTCAATGGTTCAGGAGATACGAACACTTTTTTAGAAAGCGCCGATCGAAGTGATACATTTTGGAAAGTAAAAACTCAAGAAACAGTCACTAACGGTCGCGGCAAATTTTTGATTACAGATTATTGTTGGCACATGCTACAGCAGATTTCGGCGCAGAACGGAATCGTTAAGATCAATGGTTTAGGAGATAGGCGCACTTTTCTAGAAAGAGGCCGTTCGAAGAGGGATATTTTTGGAATTTGAACCCAAGAAACAGTCACTAACCGTTCGCGGCAAATTTTTGATTACAGATTTGTGTTGGCACATGCTCACAGAATTTCGGCGCAGAACGTGAATCGTTAAGGTCAATGGTTTAGGAGATACGGCACATTTTTTAGAAAGGCGCCGATCGAAGTGATACAAATTTTGGAAATAAAAACCAAGAAACAGTCACTAACCGGTTCGCGGCAAATTTTTTGGTTACAGATTATTGTTGGCACATGCTCACAGCAGATTCGGCGCAGAACGTGAATCGTTAAGGTCAATGGTTAGGAGATACGGCGCACTTTTCTAGAAAGAGGGCCGTTCGAAGAGGGATTTTTGGAATTTGAAACCCAGGAAACAGTCACTAACCGGTTCGCGGCAAATTTTTTGATTACAGTTATTGTTGCACATGCTCACAGCAGATTCGGCGCAGAAACGTGAATCGTTAAGGTTAATGGTTTAGGAGATACGGCACACTTTTCTAGAAAGGCGAGTTCGAAGAGATACATTTTTGGAATTTAAAACTCAAGAAACAGTCACTAACGGTTCGCGGCAATTTTTTGATTACAGATTATTGTTGGCAATGCTCACAGCAGATTTCGGCGCAGAACGTGAATCGTTAAGGTTAATGGTTTAGGAGATACGGCGCACTTTTCTAGAAAGAGGCCGTTCGAAAGAGGGATAATTTTGGAAATTTTGAAACCAAGAAACAGTCACTAACGGTTCGCGGCAAATTTTTTGATACAGATTATTAGTTGGCACAGCTCACAGCAGATTTCGGCGCAGAACGTGAATCGTTAAGGTTAATGGTTTAGGAGATACGGCGCACTTTTTAGAAGAGGCCGTTCGAAGAGGATATATTTTTGGAAATTAAAACCCAAGAAACAGTCACTAACCGGTTCGCGGCAATTTTTGATTACAGATTATTGTTGGCACATGCTCACAGCATATTTCGGCGCAGAACGTGAATCGTTAAGGTTAATGGTTTAGGAGATACGGCGCACTTTCTAGAAAAAGCGCCGATCGAAGTGATAAATTTTGGAAATAAAAACTCAAGAAACAGTCACTAACCGGTTCGCGGCAAATTTTTGATTACAGATAATATTTTACACTTTATGCAGCTAAATTTCGGCGCTCATACTGAATGTTATGGCTTTGGTTTTGGAGACACCGCGCGTTTCCTTGAAAGGAGCTTTCAAAATATAAGTTGGGGATTCGAACCCGGGTAATTAAACTAGCCGATCGCGGCAAATTATTTTATTAATGATTATGTTTGCCACTTGGTTGGTGCTAATTTCGGGCGAACAGTAGAATTGTTTAAAGCTAATGGTTTACTAGTGAATGCGTATATTTATGAAAGGGGCAATTTAAGAGGTGCATATTGGGATTCGAACCCGGGTAATGTGTCTAACCGGTTGGCGGCAAATTTTTTTATTACAGATTTTGTTTTTCATGTTTTTGGGAAATTTTGGCGTCGATTATGAGTTGTTATGTGTGATTTTGTAAGGGGAACGTCCGGTTTACTCTTGATTGCGCTCTTCTATGAAGGTATCTTTAATGTTTTTTTAATTCGTAATATCTTTGAAAATAATGGAGATATCAATTTTTGGTTTCACATTCTTAAAAACGGCAAAATAGCTGAAATTATGGGCTATGCAGTTTTGTGATTGGATTGAAATGGACCTGCTAACT
>JAHLJT010006178.1:0-25826 GCA_031308135.1 Acheta domesticus
CGATTCGGAAACGATCGATATTGCAGCACCTACAGGAACTGATGAGGACACTAACTCAATATCTGCAGATGAAGATCTGAGAGATAGTCCCTTCCACTTAAAAGATGAGACTTATTTCATCCTTCAACATGAATTGAACGATTTAGCAAGAGACTTACAAGTTTCGAAAAGAAAGTTTAATTCTTGGGTGCAAGACTCAAAGAATGGAATTTACTGGCTCCCGGAACTACTTAATACTCAGCACAGGAAAAGGTACAAGCCTTTTTCAGAATATTACAGAATGGAAGATTCCCTTTGCGCATGTACGGACATCAATGACCTGATGAATGAGTTAGGAATCCAACGTAATCCATCTGATTGGTGTCTTTTCATAGAATCATCTAAGTACAGCCTGAAAGCAGTTTTGCTTCATAATGGAAATAAGCTGCCTGTGGCACACTCTGTTCCAATGAATGATACTTACGAGGATCTCGCACTCATTTTAAATCGTATCAAATACAAAGATCATGGTTGGCAAATTTGTGGACTTGTAAAAGTATTTGCAATATTATAATGTCCAATGTCTGGACCAGACCAATGTCTGGAAGGTGGATTTACAAAGCACATTTGTTTTTTGTGTCTTTGGGACTCAAGAGCTACAGGAAAAATTTCTCACAAAAGGAGTGGCCCCCAGAGAGTCATTGAAGTCCGGTACCAACAATGTCAAGTATAAGCCTCTGATCGATCCAGGCAAGGTACTGCTTCCAACTCTGCACATTAAGTTGGACCTCATGAATTTCTTAAAGGAATAGACAAAGAAGGATTTAAGTATCTTAGACAGTGTTTTCCGAAACTAAGTGTTCTGTATATCTATGAACATTATACCTTATAAACTATTCTGAGTATGTAAATGCTAAAGTAAAGTGCTAGTAAACCAACTGAATATATAGTTTTTAACTGTTTATATTTAATAAATTAATTTATAGAATTTTAAAAATTGATTGTCTTTGATACAAGTGCCAAAACGAAATTGATTCCCTTTTTGCAGTCAAAAAAACTCATTCTCCGGTACTTTTAAGATAGCTCATTATGCCTATTATGGTAAATTTGGCAACTACGCGTTACACAAAAATACGAGCTAATCCAGTAAAATGGCTATCATATTCGTATTCAGCGATCCAAAATTGGTCAGAATCAGTGAGTTTTGTTTCTGTAACTTTTCAAAAGTTTAAAAACGTCGGCCAGTGTTATATTGTTGCACAACTTTTTTGTGCTCCTTCCTATATTGTAAAGTAATAGAAAATTTTAGAAATTGAAAAATATTTATTATTTATTTACTTATTTTCAACAAAAATATGTATTTTGGAATGAACATCAGTGTACGTAATGAATAATTTCAAAACACTGTAATGAAAGCATTTGACAGGTTTTTAAAATGCAAACAGTGTCCAAAATTAAATTTCTTCAACATCTTCATTGGAATTAATAGGTTAAATACGTTTAATACTAATGGATTAAATAGGTTTCTTTAAAACTTAGTTTAAAACTTGAAATTTCGGGGCAAAGGCCTCAAAAAAGTGTTCCTCACACCGAGATATATAAAATGAGATAGTACTAGAATTTCTATTACATTGTTCTGGTCCGGCAATCATATGATACAAATTGATATAATTTACCAATACTACCTGTATCACAAGCTTTGGCGCAGAATGCCGTGAACTAAGTCAAAATAAAATCGACAGAGAAAGATTTCACATCTTTTTATGTTGTTCGTTGAAAAGAAGAAAGATACAATATTGGCAAAAAATGGATGATTATGAACGGTGAAGAGTGAAGATTATCTTTTAGCATTGGTAATAGAAACAATATAATATAATGATTCCTGTTCGGTGAACGATAACATCCCTGCGCACCGAATGGATGTGAAATGGATCATGTCAAGGCAAGCAATATCCCGCTCTCGTTTAATAGTGAAGAAGTAAGTGCAAAGTAATCCCGAGATTAAACGGTTTGGTATGTGTTTCACCTGTGCCAGTATTTTCGTTATCAGCAGTGATTCGAACAAATTTTCAAGCAAGTGTGTTCAGTCATAAAATTGCATTTGCAAGAAAATTTATGGGAAAAAAACAAGTTGAACCGTTTGCACGAAAACAACGCGGAATTTTCTCTTGGTACATTCAGTAATGCTATTTTAAGCATGTCAGTAAAAGATTTAGATGTTATGTACAAGAAAGTTATATTTATTATTAAGTAGATTGATTTTTTAATCATTGTATTAATCATTGAAAAACAGTGTTACAGATACAGTACTGATTTGTCTGCTTTCTGCAGTATTTTGTTTCCTATTTCCTTTCTCACATACAATTTTTTAATGAAATCGTGATATGTTAAATCTCCACAGCTACAAACAGTTAAAAAATGTACTCGGTGTGTAATATCAGCCCATAGCAAGTGCAAGCAGAGAAGAATATTTTGAAGTGTGCTCAGGAAAAATGCGAAACATTGCAGGAATCGTATTGCAAAGGTTCATTAGATAGACTTTGTATTACATATTTCTGAGACAACAAAGGTGAAATTACAGTCGGTACATCATACATAGTCCAGATGCAGCTTCATCAACTCATGTGTTTTGTTTATATTATATAAAATTCTCTCTTGTATTATTTCTGTAGTATAGCTGCATTTTGCAGCTCTCGCATGCTTCGAATCTTTATAAATGAGGTATCTAAAGAAAGAGAATTTCATGGAGATGTTGCGAATTGCAATTTGACTTTCAAAATATGAAATGTCAAATCAACTTGAAACACTCTGGCAGAATTTGAAAAATCTATTTAGTTTAATAACTCCTAAACGACGCGTTCTAGAGACTTAAATTCTGTAATTTTGGGGCCAAAGGCCTCACAGAAAAAATTATCGCACTATAATTTATAGAATGAGAGCTTCTTGGACATTTTATTACATTTTGTTTCTCCGGCGCTTCTCGATTCACCTATTCGGAGACGTGCAGAATCAGCAACTGTAAGTGAAATTAAACTAATTTCTTGATATTCTAGGCGATTAAATTGCACGGGTGTTCCTTTCAATTCGGTAATAAAGTTAAATAATATTCTAAAGAGTAGAGTAGTACTTGCCCGATGCTGTATTTTCGCATGGCCAACTTTACGCAATTTTACTCAAAAGTAAAAACTATCAGAAAAAGTCTATGTGGCTATCAAGGAAAGCAAAAATCTGTCAAGAAAGATTGTACAATTATTTCACATGCTGTTTCAAAGAAGTGTTGTGAATTGTCCCAAGAACATTTGCCTGTAATACTGAATTATTTCGAAATTTGTTTTCAAACATCAATTTCATTGTTTTTATTTTATTTGATATTCTATAAATACATCGGAAGTTACCATTATACATTTTTTAAATAATTAACACGTTTCGTTAACAAATTTCCGCCTTAATATGGAAATGAAAAGATAGGGAAGAGGTTGGAATTTAATATGCGAGAGTTCTTGCACGGGTACGCTAGTAATACTTTAATTATTATCAAACAAGACACTGAGCTAATTGATCTTCAAGTTAGTTTTTCTGTAAGAGACAGTTCTATCCTTAAAATATTTCAAAGTTTCTAATTAACCAACATTCCTACATATTAGTTGCAATTCTAAATATTAGTTGGTTAGATTGGAAGACATTCCTACATATTAGGTTGCAGAGCTTAAATGAAAACTAGTTCTTGTACTTTTCCCAACAAATGTCACATGTAGAAAATTACTTCCTTACCTTCCAATTTAGTACTACAATTCACTCTACCAAATTTAATAGCAGGTGGGGGAATGAAAAAGGAAAACACATTAATAACAATTTTATTAATGTAATGTTTATTGATGTGATATTAGTGTATACATTATTACATGAAGGTTAGTATTAGTGTATGAAGATTACAAGATTTACCTGTGAAATGATATTTCACTGCCTTTGAAATACCTGTTCGTATACCAAATGCAGCACAAGACATCACCATTTTAGATATAGCGAACACAACGAAAGCACGAACAAAAATGTCCACATTTAAAAGACATTTATACACATTGAAATAATAGTGTATACAATATTAAATTAATTACAAATACTTCACGTTTCGGAAATAACAGGTTTCCATTATCAGGTGACAAAACATTAGGTACGGAGGGCACTAGATAAGTTTTCTACCTAACCAAGTTACCGACTTTTGAGCGGGGCGCGCATGACGTTACAAGTTCAGACATGTCTGAACATGCTTTCTTCCAAGTTTCAGACCATTTCGCTCACAAGTCGCAGAGAAATCGGTTGCCAATTGTAGTGCTGTGCGAAATAGTCATGGATCAGGCGAAGTTGGAGCACCGAGCTGTCATCAAATTTCTCACGAAGGAAGGCACCGGGCCCAAAGATATCCATTCACGGATGCTGGCAGTGTTTGGTGATAGTGCACCTTCCTATTTCCAGGTGAAGTACTGGTCTAAGCAGTTTAAATGGGGCAGAAAATCAATCGAAGACGATCCGCGCTCTGGCAGACCTGTGGAAGTGACTTCTTCGGAAATGTGTAAGAAAATAGAAGATTTTGTAATGCATGATAGACGTGTCAAAGTGGCAACAATAGCTAGAGAGTTCGAAGTGTCTGAGCCAACAGTTTTGAGCATTCTTCATGAACGTTTAGGCATGTCAAAAGTTTGTTCAAGATGGGTGCCCAGAATGCTCACTCCTCTCCATAAGCAGTGGCGAGTGGAAATGTGCGAGGAGAATTTGAGACTTTTTGAGTCGGATCCGGACAACTATATCGCTCAAATCGTCACGGGAGATGAAACATGGGTACATTTGTGGGATCCTGAAACAAAACAAGAATCAATGCAGTGGAAGCATAAGGGTTCTCCAACTCCGAAAAAGTTTCGGACGCAACCATCTGCAGGCAAACTCATGGCCACCGTTTTTTGGGATTCACAGGGCATTTTGCTTATAGAGTTCATGGAAAACAAAGAAAACAATTACTGGTGAGTCCTATGCTAACACTCTTCTCAATTTGAGGAATGCCATAAAGGAGAAGCGTCGTGGGAAGCTGTCTAAAGGGGTGCTCCTTCTTCACGACAACGCGCCCGTGCACAAGTCCCGGAAATCAATTGCTGCAATTAGGGACTGTGGCTTTGAAGAATTAAACCACCCACCCTACAGTCCAGATTTAGCCCCCAGTGACTATTTTCTGTTCAGAAATCTAAAAAAAAAACTTGCGTGGTCGTCGATTTGTGTCCAATGAACATGTGAAGAGTGCTGTAAATGAGTACTTTGAAGGACAGGAAAATAATTTTTATTTTTCTGGAATATCATCCTTGATTGAAAAGTGGAGAAAGTGTATTGAACTCGAAGGGGATTATATTGAAAAGAAATAATAAAATTTTCAATCTATCTCAGTTATTTCTTACTTAGGTAGAAAACTTATCTAGTGCCCCTCGTATATTGTTGTAAATTATAAGCCTATAACAGTCTTTACCTTTCAAGGAAACTAGCACATAAGTTACATCGGTGTTGGTTCTGTACATTCCTAGATTATCGCGCTGTGACGCAACGCCCTTGTATTTTTATATGTTAGTATAGATATAGATAGATATAGATTTAGTACATTCCCAAATCTTCATTTACATCACTCTGATAAACTTGAACTTTACAAAACTATACCCCTCCTCCTCATTAAATAATATACAGAGGTGAGTCACGTAACTTTAGCACCTTCTTTAACTTTTGAACGGTTGAAGTTATTGCAATGCAGTTTTCACGGAAGTGCATGAGGGAAAGGGACTAATTGATACGTGCATTAATTTCTATTTTATCACTTGTATTTAACGAGATATTTTAGGTAACTTTGTTTTTTCAAAAGGAACTATACATATTTTTTCAGTCCACCATGAAGAGCGTAAAAAGACAAATCCAATGATGTACATATTGTCATACGTTAGATAAGCATTTTTTAAATAATTCTGATTTTTGCGACTGGGGTTTAACGGACATTTTGAATAGTCCACCACACAAGGTCACGCAGCGCTCCACAGCACACGCGCTCCCGGGGATGAGAAGGGAAGGGGAAGGATCTTATTTGAAGATACGAAACATAGTATTCCAAATATTCACAAAACCATTGCAGGTTTTTCCTGAACTGTGCTTTCCATCCTTCCGCATTTTCAGATTTTCGTCTTTCTTGATTGAAGGAATTAAAGGATGGGAAAATAAGGATTTGTCACTAAGTTTGTATTGTAATAAATTGTTTATAACTTCAATTCCATTTAATGGGGTTTCATAAGATACGTAATAATGGGATCTTGAAACAACGGACAATAAGAATAAATAATTAAGACTGTACAAGAGATATTGCATATTTTGAGCAAACAATTTCAATGTTAATAAGAATAATAATAACTTAGGGATAGAAATAATCTTATTTCATTACATTCTTCTTAAGACAGATCCCGTATTTTTCAATCCCTAAGAAACACAATATACCTGAAAATGTGTCAGGATAGAAAGAAGAGTTCAGGAAAAATGCAACAGTTTCGGGAATATTTTTCGTATCCTCAAGTACTAAAATCCCTTCCCTTCCCCGACCCCGCGTTTGCTGGGGAGCGCTGCGTGACTTGTGTGCTGAAAGTTACAATGAAAATATCCGTTAAACACTAGTGACAAAAAATCACATTTACTCGAAAAATGCTTATCTAGCATATGACAATATTTATCTTTGGATTCGTCTTTTAATGCTTGTCATGATAGACTGAAAAACTATGTATGGTCCCATTTGAAAAAACAAAGTTACCTCAAATATCTCGTAAAATACAAGTGATAAAAGAGACATCAATACACATGTTCAATTAGCCCCATTCCCTCACTCATTTTCCTGAAAATTGCATTGCAATATCTTCAACCGTTCAAAAGTAACAGGAGGTGCTAAAGTTACGGGACTCACCCTGTATATTTTCCTTCATTATCCCACCCTTCTACCCCATCAAATTCCAATTTCTCTCAATTTTCTAATACTAATAAAACCGATACTTCATATACTCGAAACTATAATAATACTACTTCATATTCTCATATTACTAACACCAACTACAAATAAGTAATCATTTCCATTTGATAAAAAAAACATAGTATAACATATTATTACTTCACTAGTTTTTCAAATTCAATCTTTAATTCAAAATATGCTTCCGCAATTAATTCACAGTTATTAATTATCAATCCATTTCTCTCTTATCTGGAATTCAAATGGTCTTAAACGTCAAAGAAACATTCCCATACATGTTTTTACGTTCTTATGAAATTGATATTACTTGCCTTAGCAAACACACTTAATTCCAATGAAAAATGTTATATTCCTGATTTTAGAATTCATCGTAAATATCTTTTATCTACTCATGCTTCCGGTGGTGTTGCAATTCTAATGAAAAAGAACATACATCAGCATCAAACCTATTTCCTTCGTGTAAAAATTAGAATGCATTAGAAATTAATATAAATAACTAAACAATTATCATAAATTCCGCTCATAAACCAACAAATAAAATATTTTCACTTAGAACTTATGACAACGTTTTTAGTACATCTACTAATGTATTAGTTTTTAGTGCTTTTATAGTAAGATCGTAGCTTGGAGTTGTAATGACAATAACCTTCAAGGTTTTAAGACTACAGCAATATATTACACAAAATAATTTAGTTATACATGTATCTTCTGAACCGACATATTCTTCTTCTCATCCTAATGTCACTCCAGATATCTTTGACATATTTATTGGAAAAAATATAAATTTTCTTATTTATCAAACAGCTATTCCTAGACTATTTCACTCATGTCTGTCCGTATCGTTAGTAACCAATGCTAAAAAAGGATTCAAATTAAACCAAACCCAGATGTCTATCGCTATTTATGATCACTTTGTTTACCTTTGCACTCCGCAGTAATCACTTTGTTTACCTTTTTAAGATAATGGTACTAATTCTTTCGGGATCAAAATAGCTTGTGTGCACCAATATAATATTAAAATGTGTCGTTTTGGTAATGTTTAAAACACTGAAATAGCATCTATTATTAAAGATATAGTACCGAAAAACAACGAAAAGAACAGAGAAAGTGTGTGGAAGCAATTTCAAGAATTTTGTGAAGAAAGAAAATGTAAATGGACAGCACAAACTACAAAAGAAAAGACATATTTTACACATAAAGAAATTACACAAATTTTAGGCAATTAATATGCGAAGAATAGATGGTGAAGAGTACAATGAATATGATATCAAAATTATGAGGAACGTTATAATCAAATTATTCAGGAAATACTTTAGAGTACAACGTGTGTTTTAATCCATTTGAAATTGATGTATTCCCCTGCTAATTCAGCTTGTACATCTTTCATTTCAAATACTTATACGGAAGACAAATACTTGAAAATCTCAACTTTTATTAAAAAAAGAAACATATTTGAAATTATTTTCTGCATTAAACTGTTATTCCAATTTTACTTGATTATACGTTATTCCAGGAGACACTGATAACTAGAAGCTGCAAGCAATTTTCACATATTCCATTAGCAATTTTGAGTAATACTCTTTTTCGGAATTCTTGATTTAAATTAACCATTGGATTCATGTAATGGGTTTTTTCGTGAAATAACCACACTAAATATTACTCGAAGTCTGTTATAGGCGGTAAATTCACTCCTTGCTAAACGAGTCGTGAATTTACCAGCTATAACAGCACTTCTCGAAATATTATTTATGACTGTTCAATTAGATTCTGATCATCTTCTTACAAAAATAGCTTTGAAATCAATTTTACAAAAACTCCAATCTCAAAATTTTACTAAATACACTAATTGAGATCAATATCGTGATGTTATATATAATGGAATCTCGTTAGCACTTTTCCGGTTACCACGTTTTTCCGCTTGGTACGTTCATATTTTCAATTCCCAGTCCCAATCCCATCAATGACTCGTTTCCACGTTCAAAGTTCCCACTTAGACAGTTCAAATTTTGTAGATAATTTGCTTCGGGAGAGGCACGCGTTCTCCCGTGCACCAGTGCCATCTTCAATGTGTGCTGTTTTCAGGTAATTTCGGGTACCGCTTTCACTTTCAGTCCGATTCCAGAGCGGGACAAACGTGTTTCTCTGTACCTTCCGCGCCATCTTCGTTGTGTGGTAGCACGTGTTACCATTAGTTTACATGGTATTACCATTAGTTTACATGGTTTCTTTGACGCGGTACCGTGATGCGCTACTTTGAATGTTTTTTATTTGTAATTTAGTTTTATTTAATGTCATTTATGAGTAGTTCATCCCATGGATATTTGCTTGTTAATTACGTGTACATTTTTTCTGTTTTATGATAGTTTTGCAAACAGAGATGTATAAAATACGTATAACCTGAGCATTTTTCGTTGGCACGTCTTCCCGTTTACGGCATTCAAACTTTCCAGTCCCTTGAAAACCGTACTAACGAGATTTCACTGTATATTCATTATGAATTTCCTTCTAATGTGTAATACAGCATTAGTGTAAGCCTTTAATTTTTTGTGAGACACAAATGCCTGACAGAATACGGCATTTAATTAATTCTAAGACGATTTTGGCAGCCAAGGCACCGTGCAGATATTGCGGCGTCGTGGCAACGCTATCGAGTGGTCTGCATGCTTGAGGCGGAAGCTTTCGTGGAAGGGGGTGCGTTGCGTGCCTGACGCCGTGGAGGCATCGCCGAGGGCGCACCTGCGCTGAATAGAGGGACGCCAGGGGGAGGTGGCGTCGGGAAAATAAACTGTTGAGAAAGGTTAGTTGCGAGTCTGGGCCGATTGTGTAAGATCATTGGAATTGGCTAGCCGTCGACGGCGACAGCACGGCACCAGGGGGGGGGGACGAGAAGGTACATAATGCAGTGCCGTCTGCGCTCGCGACAGAAGATTCGGATTTCGGATTCGTCGATACGATACGCAATATACGCGAAAACGACTAAATTTTTCAAAAATATGTACATGACTTTAAAGAAAGAACTCATCTTGGAAAACAAATTTTATTTGAAGGAAAAAATCTCTATGTTCAATTTCGTAGTTGGAGGAAGACACCGACAAAAATTCAAACCTTTTCAATTTTCGAAAATTCAGAGATTCAATCAACATGAGATCATTCTCTGAACCCGGCAGTAGGCGCAAGGGGTGCATGAGTCACCCCCGCATTGTTTCGGAGCTCACTGTTCTTTAAGTTCTATTGATCATCTTGCGATCTTCTCAATACCTTTCGAGGAAAGCTTTGTGCACATACCTCGACTCTTCTCTTTCAACTCCTTCCTGTGCTTTCCTGGAAATTTCGTCGCAAAGGCGACGGCGCCCTGCGTGGGGGCAACCGAGTCACCTCGCGCAACCCTCGTTATCGCTTCCTGCCACGCTGTTCACAGTAGTTCTCAGCACGACGGCACAGAGATTTTATTTTCAAATATACAGCATGGTAAGTGCTTTTGTTCGATACAACGAGGAAAACTACATCCTTCTGTTCAAAGTGTAATTTAAACATGTGCATTAAATACATGCAGCACATTTGTGAAAGTTATTTGCAAAAACAACGTTCTTAAAAATTAAAATTTTATTAGTATTTGTTTGCAAACTATTTATAAATACTTGGAAATAAACACGTATTCTTTGAAGAAACACAATAGTCTGTTATTGTTTTCTTGACATTTTTACTGTGGGGTGACTGAGGCTCCCCGCGAGCCTCAATTTTACAAAACCTGGAGGGATTTTACAAATGTCCTTCGGACTATCCAATAACATAATTTTGTCAAAATGGTTGGCGCCATTTTTTGAAAATGTTGAAAATGTCTCTGGAGCCTCATGTAAAGTACCCCCGAAAATTAAATATCGATCTCAAATTCAATGAGCCACGAGATCAGTCAGGTCCATTGGGGATTATCAATTTTGGAGAAACTCGGCTGAACAGTTTAGTCGCTAGCGTTGTTCACAGACGACGGGCAAACAGACGGACAGACAGACCAACAGACGTTTTGCTTTCAACTGGTTTTTCGGTATCAAGGACGGTATCAGGTGTTAGAGGATATTTTTTTCTTAATTTAGCAACTGGATTTATCCTCTTTTCGTTTTCAGAACGGCAATTATTTCTTTACGGCCAAAAATCCACCGGTTTTTCGCGCATCATTACATAACTTTCCCTATACTATATTTAATATGCTAATTTTGTACAATCGACTTTGTCTGAGGCAGAAATTTCTGTCTTCAATTTTGCTGTTTTGAAATACCTTTTTGCAATTTTCGAAAAATTGGAGAAATGAACGAAAATGATACCTGCATAAGTCTCTTAAACGTCCTTCGTACTATTCAACATCACAATTTAATCAAAATACGTGGGGCCATTTTTTAAAAACTTTGAAAATATCCAACGGCTTCATGTAAAGTATCCCCCGATGTTAAAATATCGGTTTGAAATGCCAGATGCCAAGAGCCAAATGGATTGCGCAATATCAATTTTGAAGAAAATCTGCTGAACGGTTTAGGCGCTTGTGTTGACCTCAGACGGTTGGACAGACGGACGGACGTTTTGCCGTCAATCGATTTTTTAGTATCAAAAGCAGCAAAACATGTCTTTTGGTTACACCACGAGTTAAAGGATTTTTTTTAAATTTAGCAAAAGAATTTATCCACTTTTTCGCTACCAGACCCGAGCTATGTTTTTTGGGGGGAAAATTCGCCGTATTCCGCCACAGGATTACATAACTTTCTCTTCTTACTTTGATCCAGCCAGGATCCACTATGTTATCGAATTTTTTAAGATATTATAATTGTCTAAGTGATTAATGGCACATTTACGTGAGCCAAAAAGATCCTAAAACGCATACTTAAGTTCAATTAGAAGCACTACATTTGTATTTCAATTGCCTCGGCGTGGGGTCGACAATTAATTTCAAACTTTTCTTTATAAACGCTGTTTATAACTAAATAAGAAAAAATATGAAAAAGAATATGTTTTACCATGAAGCAACTGATTGTTAAGTATGGGAATAATAGATAAAATTCCACAAAAATAATATGTGAGTGAATGTATTTTATTTTTTAGGTTAGATTTAGTTACTATTTTTAGTTGTAAAACGAGTGAAGTTTGGGGACGGAAACTCCAAATTTAAAAAAATACGAACATATTTAGTGAGAAAGCGAGGAAAATAGAGCATTTACAAGTGGGAGAACGACATAGAGGTTAGGTGAGAGGGGGGACACAATAGAAAGAAGGCTTCGCGGCTGGGCGGGAATAGAATGCCTCTTCTTGTCTAATAAATAATTGTGATAGGTACATCAGCAACGCGGGGTACTTATGCGCGAGATAGATAGTCTTATATTATTTTCAAATTCTGTAATTAGTAGTGCGATTATGATTATAATTACCATATGTTGAAATAGAATTTTATGGAATTAGGACATTTGGAATAATGAAATGTTGTACAACGAACACATCATGGTTTATATAAAATTGATATTTTTCTTCTTTCAAAGGATTTGATATGTAGAATGCCTGGGCAACGCCGGGTATTTTTCTAGTATAGTAATAAAATATTAAATAATAAAGTCTTGCAAATTTTTTGTTGGTGTCAAGTTACGTATTTGCTTAAGGTTTAAGATTTTATGGCCCTTTGAGGACGCTTCGGAAGGCATTTTATGGCATTTGAGGAAAGTTGGGAGTGTGCAGAGGTATAACGAATCGGGTTTGGGCAAGAAATGGTCGCGACGAAGTATGACGGAGGCACAATTCGTCGCAAAATCTTAGTGCTTTGATAAATGAAAATATCTTTAAAAATGGTTTAAAGTTTTATTTTCTCTTGAAATTGTCCTTTGTAAACAAAGAAAATGACCTAAGTTGGACGAATATTATATAATATTTGCTCTTCTTTTCTAGCCAAGCTCAAGGGCAATAAACCCGCCGTCGCGTCGCCCGAATCCCGAGCTCCAGGAACTTCTCATTGACGAGGTTCAAGAACGTTTTGTCTATGCACCGTGCATTTACAAAATTTGTTGTCCATAACAAATGTTTTATGTGGCATATGCCAGAATTTGTAGTGAAGATATATTGTGACAACTAAGTAATTTACGGTTTTTATTAGAAATCACTTATTTTTTCTAAAGATTTCTACAAAGATAGAGCTGCATCTGGGAACTCTACATTAGTTATATTACGAAATGTATTTTACATGAATCTACTTTATGAAATATGATAGTATAAACGAATTTATTGCGCTTGGACTCGGCATTTATTTGATGTATGTTAAATCAGTTGAACATACATTAATAATGCTGAAATTAATCCATTTAGATATGTTGTACAATGTACGCAAATTGGGACAAAGATGGAATGTACCACTGTTGAGGAATAAATAGAAAAATAAATTTTCGAAATAATAGATTTATTTTGCTACTTCGTAAGCAAATTAATCCAAAGTACAAAGGTTAAGAAACAGTGCAATTAAAATAGTCGAGATTTTTGTATTTTCGAAGGCTCACCGTACAATGAGACCTCCTTAATCTAACCTAAACTAAGTAAGCGGCAAGTGGCTGTCGCCTACTGCGTCAGTCGTATTACGAAGCGAACACATTGCTTCGGTTGGGAATTAATATCCGTTGGCCTTGAGGGACACCAGGACGTTCTGGAAGCCTGCGTTGTAGTCGCACGCGACCTCGTTGTGCACGTAGTCGCTGCGGACGTCGTTGTAGTAGTCGTTGGCGTCGGGGCCGCCCACGAGGGCGCCGTACAGGATGTGGTAGTTCGCTTGGCCGCCGTTGTAAGTGTTCCAGTCGCAAGTGGCAGGGGCGTCGGGGCACGACCTGGAATGGACACGAAGCTATAACGTTTGCAAACAGTTCATTCGAGGAGTTCCAACATGATAACAATAATAACGTGAAAATCGAGATTTTCGAAGACCTTCATGTATTCGGAGCCCAATTATACGAATCTCCAGCTACCAAATCGTGTTGGGGAAAACTTGTTTTGGAAAACTTTTTAAACCATTCGTACCCCACGAAGCTATGCCGGCTTTGGCTCACGCCTTTGCTTTGGCTTTAGCATCTTTAGAAGTACAAGCTTCAATCAATTTAGTTCCAAGGTTTCTTCGCCTTGCCGAAGAGAACCGAATAGTTCGAAAACAAATTGGAAAATTGGGTCTATATCTTATCCCATTTTACCTCACATCCCCAATCACAAAAGCTTCGCTTTTTGGTTTTGGAAAACGGCAAAGTCCCTTGACAAACTTCGTCTTTAGGGCCGCCGAATCCACCGAGAGCGTTTGCTCGTGAAGTGGTATTGTGAAAAAGGCCAACCTATTCTTTCGCTTACGCCTATGTCATCTTTTCCATATTCTTTTTCGACTTCAATTCGTCTCATCAGCTTGGAAAATGCACGAAAACAGCGACATGGTTGTCTGTGCTATCCAAGGACAGAAAGTGGGTGTTTTGGAAAACTTTTGAAACCGGAACTTAATGTTTGTTTCAAGGTGATTTGTATTGTTCTGATATAAACTACTAAATTATTTTTATTTAACAAACGGGTTATTTGTTCAAAAATTTCGGAAAATATATTAACTCAGATCCTTTAATACATAAATTTACTTGTTATTTACGTAAACATTACAGTATTACTTACTATTATTACAGTAATATTTATGTAAGAGTGTTTGTCACCGGCGACTGGATGAGGTGGGTGGCAGATGGAATACGTTGCTCCAGACTCCGACTTGAATTGGGGCTCCGAATCTTTTTGCACCCAAAATAAATTAAAAAATATTTTTTCCCTCTAATCCAAATTTAACGCGACATAACACACCAGCGCATTCACTCTGTCCATCCCTTCCTGTGTAGGGAACGGTGCCGAAATGCAAGTCCGTGCGTATTCGTTGCAGGGAGATTACTTACGCGGCGCGGTGCTGCTCGTGCGAGGGAGGGTTGTTGCCGAAGCCAACGACGTAGCTGTGACCTGCATCGCCAAGTGCGTAGTCGAGCTGCTTCTTGCCCAAGGAGCGGTATTCACCGGACTTCACGCCAGCGTCAGCGGCCTGCACAACGAGAAGGAATTATAGAGCGTGTTTACAAACACAGTAAATCTAAATACTGAAAACCCTAAGAATTTTAGTTAAGAAAGGAATCATAAATTATGGAGAATTATACTTAAAAAAACCAAAAAAAATCCCCATTTAGTCTGAAGTTAATCTGAAACATTCTATGTGTTCTCCTTTTCGTGTCAGTTGACTCACCTGCAGGCAGACCCAAACGGCGTTCAAAGACTGGCGGAGGGATCCCCAGTCACTGTACCAGATGAGGCCCTTGGGGGTCTTCTGCTGGTTGTAAAAGAAGCCATCGCAGAACGACTGGGCGGCGCTCTTGTATTGGTCTCCACCAGTCAGTTTGGCCAGCAGAGCCTGTTCACATGGAGATAGATTTCCCTTATTGTATCGTGCGCATATTCAGTTTTAATGCATACGCTTACCACATCTTAAATTTATATTTGACAAAATGATCATTCTTACAACAATTGGCAGAAGCACAATCGTCCAACGAAATGTATTGTATTGTAAAAATGTGACAGTCGTAATAAAATTATAAAGTTAACGTTTTGGTAAATCTTTGTAAATTGAGAAAAGAGCAGGCCCTTACAGTGGCGGCAGTGGACTTGTCGTCCCAGCTGAGAGGAGAATTTCTGTACTGGATACTGTACTGGTTGTAGTATTGCGTGGCCTTGTTCAAGTAGTTCTGGTCGTTGGTGGCACGCCACAGCCAGATAGCGCCCCAAACCAGCTCATCTTCGTAGCTGTACGAGCTGCAGCACGAGGAAGAAAAGTTACCAGATGGATATATACGAATTATTTTCAATTCTTAAGCAATAATTTACAGCCTTATCAACTTTGTCCAACGGACTAAACCCAGGATAAGATTTGAAGAGGGTGACGGGGTATCTGAGAGCTTTATCCTAGACAACCATGTCCCTTTCAGGAAAAGTAATGATGTTTCTTCTAGCGGCCACATTACTCTGTCAAAGTGCCTGATTTATGATTTCCACATTTTGTAGTGTTCTTATCAAGGATAAAGAAAACTTTCCCAAGCACTCCACAGTAAAGTGTGATGTGTTTTCGTTTCACTTGTCAAACCGCCCTTCTCCCATTACAGGTATGAATGTTTAAATGTTTGAAAATACAACCCAATAGTATTTGAATCTTGTTCGGTTGCTCATCTGACATTTACGTACTTGCAAGGAATTAAGGAGACAGGTCATTGTGATTTTCATAGAAGACTGATAGTGGTCGTACAGGTGGATACCCCAGAAATATGTTATAGCATGATTTAAAAGAAAAAAGTAACTACAGTAATTGCCATGCGTAATAATGAACGGAAATCATATTTCTTTCGTTTTACAAATGTTAGGATAGAGAAAGTTAATATGATATAGTACAGATTACGTATTGATATCTCACGCAGTGTAGATCGCAAAATATCAGAATTTGTACATTATTTCACACCACTATTGAAAACTTTCAAGCCAACTTTCATCCCGAATTGAGAGCCTTGGTGTATCTATGACACTGCCCCTAAAGGCAATGGCGCGCGCTACTCACTTGTAGAAGGCAGCGGCGTCGTTGATGGAGTCCGAGTACTTTCCTCGGTAGTTGTCTGCGAAGTTGTACAGCTCCTTGGCGTGCTGGAGCAGAGTGTTGGCGTAGTTGGAGTCGGCGTTCCTGAAGACGATGGAGGCGGCGGCCATGGCGGCGGCGGTCTCGGCGGCGAGGTCGGACCCGGGACGGCTGGTGTCGATCTTGTACGCAGGGCGGTCCATGGTCATGTCCTCTGGGCGGCCCCACCAGCTGTGGTCGGCGCCACCGTTGCCCACCTGGAATGGGTTGTTTTAAGAACAAACACTTTACAGAAGAAATAAATCAAAGAGGAAATTCCTTTGTATTTTTCGTTTTAGTTTATTATATTTGTTCTCATATTTCTTGTCCTTAGGTATCATTCATTTAAGGCGGAGTAAGGTTTTGAAGCGTACCTGACCGTACAGCTCATTAGCGCTGACGTGAGCCTTGATGAAGTAGTCAGTACCCCATTTAATGGCGGCACGAGCTTCGTTCAAGGCACCAATGGATGAGTAGGTGTTCTCGTAGTCGATCACACCCCACGACAGCATGGTGATGGTGAAGGCCATGGGGAAGCCAAACTTCACGAAGTCACCGGCTGTTACAATGATTACAAGTATTAATGAATAGTATTTTCACCTCGCTTACACTATCACAAACGTAGTGTAATATCGAGAGCTAATCTCGACAAGTTAATTAATTTGGATGGCTTATGATGTAATCTACGGGTTGGAAGCTACGGGAAGCAGCCGACGCAACAAGGAAACTGGAATGGGACTGAAGTTTCCGATATCTAGAACTAACAAAAAGTGGTTTATGACGTCAATACATGTACGCAAAAGTAATATACCAAGTGTATAAGAAAGGAAAAGCCATTTTTGTTCGTACAAAACGTATTTTTCTTAAAAATTGCCACTTTTTTTCTGAATCTTTTGAAATATTTTTCTAACAACCTAGAAGTAAACGGGAATGTGCAAAGCGAGTTTCTCTTAGAGGTACACTGACTGACCATCGTAGTATCCGCCGGTGAGGTCCTCTCCGTTGTTGCCCCTGTCGTTGAGGGCAGAGTCCTTGCGCCAGGACACCAGGGGGTCCATTCCGCTCAGCCTGCCGGAGCGCTGAGCTTGGTAGAACAGCAGCGACTTCTTGATAACGTCGGCATAGTCGTAGGAACCGCCTGTGAGGGAATAATATTGTCACTTCCTTTGAGCATCCAACTTGTCGCGAGCATTTAATGCAAAGTAGACGTTTAGAGAGATGAAAATTAATTGGAAATATTGTAAGAAATTATAATAACCTTTTGATTACTAGAAAATCACATCCATTATATTACAAAATAGAACACCTGCATAGTGTCGTTTTAATTTTTAATTGTTTCATCACTGACATCAACAATTGTCAGGTTAGTTTGGAATTAATAACTTTCGAATTACATAACTGTGGAAATTGCAATATTGAACAGTGTTAGATTTATCTTGAAAATACTTGAACTAGTAAAGACATTTCGTATTGTTCTATAAGAAAAGGAAGGGCGTAAAAAATTTTATTGCTTACATTTGAAGCAGGGTGTTAGAGCTTCTCAGTGTAAGAATTTGATGATTAGTATGTAAATCATTTTGATATTCAGGTTAACGTACTGTATTGAATACGTGTCACCGGGAGTTGGTGTATGGGTACATCCTCGAAGTATTTGCATGAAGTATGTGCAATGTATTGAACGCATGGCTATCCCAAATGTGTGCTGACTGATATGCCGGTGAAGAATCTTAAATATTGAACAATTTAAAAATATATTTTGTAGTAAAGGATATGTTATAATAGTTATTATATAAAATAATATAATACATTTTCAAATGAAAATCTTATTCAAACCTTACAGTATGAATCAACGGAATTCTTACAATTGAGTAGTATGTCATTCGACTCGTGACTTTATTTTCTGCATAAGATCACTAAACAATATTTGACTCTCTGGGAGTGTGCGTGTGCGCGGATATGCAGTTCCCTCGCTCATGACTAGACGACTTCCCCTGCAGCAATCGAGACATACGAGGTGCCATTAGACGCGTCAGGGTCTCCTGATGAGGAACTGATGAATTGTTTTCGGTTCCAGCAAAATTCTGGCCGGAATCAAAGAAATGACCAAAAACGTGTTTTTGCGTGTTTTAGTGCTGCGGTCTTAGCGAGTATATCGGGAATTAAACCAACGCCACCTAAATAGATCTACAAGAGGCGCTCAATTCGCCATAAATTTTTATCCCGACGTTGGCAACCCTGATGTTGACATCATTATGTGTGTGAACAAATGAAGTTAATTTGAACAAGTGAATTCATTCATTTATTTTTTCATTTTTATTTTTATCCCCAGAACTATTACCATATTTTTAGAAATAAATTAGCAAAAAACATCCGAACAGTATTGCCTTGGAACTTATTAAAGTGGAAGAATTTCAAATGAATACGGAGAAAAAAAATCTGTGAGTAATACTAGAGAATGAATGGACGTTCTTACGTTCGACTTCTGACTTTTACGATCCTATGTCTACAAATACCGATTTTTAAATTAAAGAGACCCAGAACATTTTCTTATTAACTAAGAGACGTCTTATTCACATGAACATACAAATCAGGCGCCGTTTAATGTTTATGTACATTCAGATACAAAACGATTAATTGAGTAATTGCAGATGTAGAAGTAAACGCAAATTAGTCTGAGTATGTGGAATTTTAATCTTTTCAAAAATTAGGGGAGAAAAATGTGGAAGTGTTAAGCAAATACGGGAAAAATCAAGGTAGTTGTAGAAGATTTTGCGACAACATTTTCGAAACTAATTGAGAATGATCTTATACAAATTAAGATTAGAGAATAATCCAGAAGAACACCTTACAGGTGACCTTTGTGCCTTATTGTACATAGTAGCAAAAATCGTTAAAACACCGTTTTACTAAACTGCAACTATTCGCATCATCAATACCTGCAAGTATTTTTTACGGCGATTATAATTTTGAAATCCAATATTTACCAGTTCGTATCCTGTACGGAGGTAATCTACAAAGCCATTGGGTGTTAAGACTTTTTGAAGTGGAGTATAAAACAATCAGCTACTACGATACTATGGTAAGTACAAGGACAGATTCTGTAAGAACATATTTGAACCCTTCGCATGAAAGAAATATTCCACACTTGAAAATACTTTTTAAAACAGTTCACACTTTTGGCGATACCACAGCCTACTAGTAAATTCAGTATTCAGATTTTCAGTTTTACGTTACGAAACAGGAAGTATGTATTTGGTATTCTAGATCGATTGTCTGATTTTGCCGGTTTGCTAACTGCCACTACGCCAGGGACTACAAAACTGTTATATTTTTTATGAATGTTATAAACGATATTAAAATTAAAAGATAGAAAACCATGGAATGATTTTATGGGATGTAGAGAGTTTTGCCATTGATTCGAATTCCACTATCACTTGTTAAAAACTTCCAAAAAATTCGCCTAATTCCACCCCTCGTTCTTCGTTTTCAACCGAACATTTGTCACCTCAGGCGGCTGAGCTATGTAAATCAACAATTCTTTACCATGTTATATCGACGGCTCATGAATCTTTCGTACCCTACTCCAGACAGCAATGAGGATATTCACAGCACAAGTATAGTTTTTTACTACTAATCTATTGTAGCCAAATCATTCATTATGTCCATTATGTTATAATAAACTATAAATGAACAAAAAAATACTAAGTTCAGTATAAATGAAAAATTCTTTATAAAAAAACATGATGTGTGGCCGCAAAATACCTTATAGAAAGTCTCTAGGTTTTGTAAATCATATTACTGAGGTGGCTTGTATACGAAATGTGATCTAGGTAATATCTTCTGGAAGGCAGTTTTTGTGTTTTACATTCTCATCAGTGATCGGTAGGATTTATGGTTGCCACCTACATGTGAGTATTTGTAGCAAAAGGAGCATTATTATTATATTATTATTATTATTATTATTATTATTATTATTATTATTATTATTATTATACTATAGAGGTAAAATAAGAGTAATTTTGTGTAAAGCGGAAAAAACGAAATGCAGTAGTAAGTCGTAATGCTCGGAGGCCGGCGCGCGTGGGGAAGCGAATGGTCTTACCCTGCACGAAGGCGCAGATGACGGCGAGGACCAGAGCGCTCCTGAGGGGCTGCATGATGGCGGTGTGCCGGCCCGCCGTGCCGCGCGCCCTTTTAAAGCTCTGCGACCGGTGACGTGGGCGTCGAGTGCAGGCGCGGATGCGCTGCTTCGGGAGGGGCGGGCGGGGCCACGGGCGCCACATGGGCGATAAGAGAGCGGGCGGGTGGGGTGGGGGGCAGGGTGATGTGGGGGGGGCGGGGGGGGGAACGTTGCGGGCCGGGACAAGTGCCGATTGGAATGATGTGGTTAGAAAAGGGAGTTTCCCCGCCGTCCTGGCGTGGAGAGGCGTGCCGTGGCTAGGCAAAGACAAGGCGTGAGAGGACGAATCTTCATGAACACGAAACACCCACAGAAAATTTCGTTTTCTGTATCCCTCTTATCGAAAACGTGTATATTTTTTTCTACTCTTCTACGGAAATACTGTCGACTTCGGTTATAGGGAAATCGCATATAATGAACCTTCGGATATAGTGAACTTGAGTCACTGGTCTCGTTTCACTTACATTACAAGTAAGCACAAGAAAATTCGGTTATAGTGAACCTAAACCTTGGCTTTAGTGAACGTAGGAAAGGAACATGGAAATTAATTCTCTCCTGAAACAAAAAAAAAAGTATTTCGCCCCGGTGCCGCAAATTCCAACACCAGTTAGCGTGAAAAAACTTCGTCAGTCAAAAGTCATAATTGAAGAAGTCTCCCCAGAAGTGAAGGTGGCCATCGTGGAATAGAGACCTCACTGATGACCTTATGCCACTCAGCTTGCGGAAACCAGGACCGTGTCCTGAGTGGGCTACAACTGGCGGCGGCGACGCGCGGTTCCTTACTTCGGTTTCTATCATTGTTACTTGAGATTCCGTGGGACAAAGCGCATTGAGTTGTACGTAGGAGACACAAAGCCTAGTACTGCCACATACAGCTGGCAATAATCGGCGTGCCGCGCGGAAAAGCAATCAGTTTCATTAGCCGCTTGCGCGACGCCGCTACCGATAGTATCTCGATGTTATAAGGCGAGCAAAAGGGCCTACGGAGAAAGGGGACGGATTCCAACAGCGCAACAAATTGAAGGGCGTCAAGACTACGTTACGATACTTAGAGATACAGAACAATTCAGAATGAAGTATGGAGAGAGCACGAACTCTGAAAAAGGGTCTAGAGAAATTACTAGTGAAAAAACGTATGAAGCAAACCATTGACTTTTTAAGGACAAATAAAGATATAGAATCGAAATCAATATTAGATTTGGCTCTCCATCGTAACTGTTTATTGTGGCATAAAGCTTTTTCGGCCGCATTGCGGCCATCTTCAGTGCTATTAGAGGCGGCCTGTGGTCCTCAGTCCAGACAAGACAGCCAACCAGAGGACCACAGCCGCCTCTAATAGCGCTGAAGATGGCCGCAATGCGGCCGAAAAAGCTTTATGCCACAATAAACAGTTACGATGGAGAGCCAACATCTAATATTGATTTCGATGATAGAAGCATCGTAAATACCACACCATTTCCTACCAAAGATATAGAAATTTTCATTTAGTGCTAGTAATGTGGATCTCTATATTAATAAAATCACTCATTGTGGAGAAATTCTATTTAATTTTGACAACATCGGTTGTAATGAACCTCGGATATAGTGAACCAAAAATGTTAGTTCCCAGAAGTTCACTATAACCGGTGTCGACAGTACTTCAAATGCGAATATATGTTTTAGGGCCGTATTCATCACTTATAGGATAGTCGTCACTCATAGGATAAGAAAATACTTTTGATAAGAAAATGCTTATGCACATTTCGTATTCATAGATCATACCTAATGTCGCATGGCAACAGCGCATTGAGTGGTTCACAGCCACTTGAATCCTGCCAGAAACGTCTCATCAAGCTGGGCCGTGAACTATTCCTATGCATGCGTCCGTAGGCATCTATGGGGTAAACTAACCTACATAATTACTTAAATATTGACAGTCTTAAATAGTGGGAAAATCGGTAAACCTCAATTAGTTATTACTGGGTTTTGCCACCAACGTTTATCAAACATGTTCTTTGGTCCGGATAAAACGATATCTTTTCTTAAATATTATTGGTCGTTGTGCATTTACGGAGGGCTGTACACATCACGTAAATATAGATAGTTGGTATGAAGAAAAATGCCACTATAAACATTTTTATAATGTTCAAAATAGTAGTCATTTCCATTTCTTTCAAATTACAACTATTTTCAACCCACCAAAGGACGGTTCACTTATAGCTATAAATGAAAGCTGGACCTTCCTTATAGCTGTAAGACGTTTCTTACGTATGCGTAGAAGTTGCGACTATGAATAGAAAAACGTTATAAGGAACTCCTTAAGGTTTTCCTTATTATAAGTGACGACTATGAATACGGCCCTTAGAGACACAGAACAATTCAGAATGAAGTATGGAGAGAGCTCGAATTCTGGAAAAGAGGCTAGAGAAATTACTAGTGAAACTACTCGTGCTACAACAGCACTTACTTTTCCATATTAGAAGAAACAGCTTCGTAGTACTGAAATATTGCACTGTATGCGCTATTATTTGAAAACATCCAATTCAACCAAGAAGCGTACAACTCACTAATTCCGGCGCAGTGGTGTCAGAACTATGTGAAGTCTACAACTGCACAAAAATAGAATCCAAAAGTTTTGTAAATCTGTATTGGAAAAAGAAGTCTGATACCCTGGACAATATAGAAATGCATTCCACAGTGCCATGATTAGAGAACAGAATTTTAAAACCATGCAACAAATACTCTACTCACTACAAATGGTAAAGCATTTGGTGCGAAAACTAAATATTTTCATGCAAATATCAACATAAATTAGACAATTATAACTCCTTTTATACAGCTCCATCAGGTCACAACAATCACACGTAAGTCACAGATATTCGCGAGCGCAAAGTGAATTCCATTATTGCAGACCATGCATTTCGCTATTCTGAGAGCTATTAATTTATTTTACATTTTATTTCAAATATTTCAAAATAAACAATTTCTAAAATATTAATGTATAAATGTATAACAAAGGTCGAATGTAAGAAACGAACAAAGAAAATAATGTACAATATTGCAAATTCTAATTTACGACTCATCTAGCTGTCCGAAGCAAAGTAAATTTACAGCGGGCTATTATATTTGTCACAATATTACAGAAAAAACCGACTAGTATTTTGAAAAAATTAAGCATGATTTTACTTGAAGATGTAGTTTTTGATAAATACATTTAATTGAGAAAAATTGTCTTTTTAAAGTGTATTTGTAAGAAAACGACGAAAACGAGCGCAATCATCATCCGAGCGGCTTTTGTGTTTGCCAGGAAATTATAGAAAAACTACTCATATTTTCAAAAAATTCAACATGGCCTAATTTTAAGATCTGTTTTTGAAGAGCATATTTCATTAAGAAAAACAATCGTTTCTTCACAATTGCAGTTGTAGAAAGACACCAACTTTTATTTAATTTTAAAATTTTTTGCAAAATCAGCATTTCAACGAACATAACACCTGCACCATAGCTTCTTTTATGCTATCTCAGGTCCCAATTAAATCAAAAAACGTGACGTTTTAAAAAATGGTTTAAAGAAAATAAAAAAATTGTCAATGTTTGACACAATTTTCCGAAAAAAAATACTTAAGTTTTTGAAAAATTGAACATGACTTTATTTGAAGGCCTATTTTTATGAACACTTTCATTAAGAACAAAATTGTATCTTCATAATTATAGTTGTAGGGAGATGCCGGAAAATATATGAGTTGTTTCAATTTTTTGAAATATTCTAGTTTTCAACCAACATAAGACCTACGCCATTCTGTTAAATGAACCTTTAGATTATCCAACAACAAACTTTAGTCAAAATTCTTGGCGACATTTTTTTGAAAATTTTGAAAATGTTCCAAAGGCTCCATGTAAAGTACCCTCCAAAATTAAAATATCAGTTTTAAATTCAAAGGGCCGCGAGAATATTTAGATCGATCCAGGAGTATAAATTGTGAAGAAAATCGGTTGAACGGTTTAGTCGCTAGCGTTGTTCACAGACGGACCGGACGGACAGACGTTTTGCTTTCAGTTGGTTTTCGGTATCAAGGACCCACAAAATAGGGATTCTAGCTGCACCACGTGTTAGGAGATTTTTTCTTAATTTATCAACTGGATTTATCCACTTTTTCGTTACGAGGGTATGTCTGTTTTCGTTACCAAGTTTTTCTGCCGAAAGTCCGCCGTTTTTTCGCATTACAAACTTTCCCTATACTATAAGAACGTACGTACGTATAGTGTACGGGAAAGTAAAAATAATACTTAAATCATATTAAACTATAATATTTCTTTTAAGATACAAATGGCTGCCTCCAAGCACTTTTCAAATTACATTGCTATAGGAACGGAAGCACATCAACGAAGCACGGGAAAATTCGAATTATACCTTTCTAATTCATTCCAATTGCAAAAATACAGACTGCTCAAAAAGGGACCAGCATCTTTACCGTTGTGAACATACTTGAAAAAGAACTAGTGATGCTACAGAATGTCACAGACTTTCCCGTATTGCCTTTCTATTTCCCTAGGTCTGGGCTAGCTATTTGAAATTGCCACATAATCGTGCCAGCTGGCGTCTATCGCCGCCCAAAGTTCATTTTTGACATTTTTCTTAATTTTTTGGTTTCCAAATGTGGTAGAACAGAAATATTAATTTTAGAATATATCAAAGGCAAATTCTTTGAAAAATTTGGAGCGTTTTTTTAAGAAAAATGCGAATTTAAGCGCTACTAAAAATGCGAAATTTGACGCTCTGTTTCGCAAAAAGGTTTTTTGAGTTTTCGAAACACTTCATTTAAGTCATTTAAAGCACTTTAAACACTACAAATACAATATTGTTTACAAATTGCTGGTAATGTGCATATTAAAGCTTTGAGAGACTTTCCAAAAAAATACATTTGTGTCATTTTTGCAAAAACAAAAAAAATATGAACTTGACGTCATATCTAAAGAGTGCTATT
>JAHLJT010006179.1:0-13725 GCA_031308135.1 Acheta domesticus
GACCAAGCAGACACAGTCTTTATCATCGGAGGGCAGAATGACATTAATTTGGGCGGTAACTTTACACCTGAACAACATGTAAACAAATTACAATGTGCCGCCCAAAATACTAACATTGTAGTCTCGACTCTGCCCTTCTGGTACAACAGGCCAACACTCTGCAGCGAGATTAAGCACGCAAACCAACAACTAAAACTGCAACTGAGAGAAACAGATGTAACACTTTTTGAAATGAATTTCCTCTCAGTAAAACACTTCACCCGGCACGGTCTCCACATGAACCTTGCTGGAAAACATGCAGTCGGTGAAAAGCTTGCACAATACATCATCAACTCCAGTCCTACGCAGCCTCCTGCCAAAAATCCATCCCTTTCACCTTCCTTACGTTCCCCACCCCCCACCCTTATTCTGAATCATTTCAGTTTTTTTGTTATTCACTTTATCATCAGTTGCTTTGTGTCTCGATGCCAGATCCAATTTTTAACTTTTTTTTCAGTTCTGAAATGTCTCTCAAAGCTCATCAACTCTAATAAACACCCACTTCTTTGTTGTTATCCGCTTTAATCCTTCTGAACGTTAGTTACTCTCTTACGAACTGTTTCTTTGTCTCAACTCGCACAAGGTAGCGTCGCTGCGAGCTGGTTTTGTTTCAATATTTATCCCTTTCAATATTTATCCCTTTCAAATAAAACTGAGTTTATCGAGGCAGCTCTACAGAGCGATTTAAATCAAATGGATGTTCTTTGCTTTACAGAACATTGGTTATCTCCTAATGAACTTAGCATTTTCCAAATTCCAAACTTTTACCTCGCAGGCTATTATTGTAGAAAAAGAGAATCTCATAAAAGTCCGGCATATGGAGGTTCTTGTATTTACGTTAAAAATAATATTGATTCTATCTCCTTGACGGAATTCAATGAGTATGCCGTTGAAAATGTTTTTGAAATTTCTGTTGTACATCTTCCTGTGCTAAAATGATATTGCTTTGCATCTACAGGCCTCCAACAAAGAGAGCTGCAGATTACATTTTGTTCTTAGAAAAACTAGAGATAACACTTATCAAAGTCATCAATCGCTCTTTTGAATCCATTGTTGTATGTGGAGATTTTAACATTGATTTTCTGGTCGAATCTTGCGAGAAAGAGCAGTTTCTTAACTTAATTAATTCCTTCAATTTAGATATTACAATAAAAGTACCTACACGGATCACAGTAAATTCAAAGAAGGCAATCGATCAAATTATAATTAACAAAACCACTACTCGACATGAAATTGAAACAAAAGATTTAGGATACAGTGACCACGATGCACAAATTCTTACCATTATACGAAATGCGAACAATGACACAATAAATAATACACGTATGAGTAGAGTGTTTTCTAAAAGTAAAATAAAATTATTCATTGATTACTTGCTGCAGGAGTCATGGGACGCAGTTTATAATACTATTGATACAAACGATAAATATTATTCTTTTTTTTCAACGCTTTCATTTCATTTTAACACTTGCTTTCCTCTTCAGAAAAGAAAATTAAATATTTCACGCAAAAACAATTCTTGGATAACACAAGGGATTAGAACATCATGTAAAAACAAACGAATTCTATCTTTCATTTCTAAGCATCATAACGTATCTCAAGATTTCCTCCTATACTTTAAAAATACAAATCATTGTTAAGAAAGTCATAAGGCAGGCTAAAATCATGAAACACGATCAGGATATTTTGAACTCAAATAACAAAACAAAATCAATGTGGGATATAGTAAAAAATGCGACCAAACCAACTAGAAACCTTATAGAGAATGTTGTTTTAAAAGATAACGATAGAGATGTGAACGATCCGGCAACAGTGGCTAGTCTCTTTAACCAATACTTTTCGAGAATTGCTGTCGATCTCACTAAGGGTTTTCAGCCACAAAATTCAACATCTGACGTTTCCCTAAAAGTCTTAGACACTATGTTCGTTTCCGAAACCTCTTCCTATGAAATTCTCAAAATAATCGGTAAATTAAAAAATAAATATTCGGCCGGTTAGATGAATTCCGGATTGTTTGTTAAAGACGTGCGCGCCAGCCATTATACACCCGTTAACTCACATATTTAATGCATCCTTATGCACCGGAATTTTTCCAGATATTTTAAACAGCTAAGATTAAGCCGCTCTTCAAAAAAGGGCACAAAAATGAAGTTCAAAATTATCGGCCAATTTCTCTTTTGTCAGTTTTTTCAAAAATATTAGAGAGACTTTTTTATGTGCGAATGGAAACCTTTCTGAATAAACACGACGCGTTTTCAAATTGCCAACATGGATTCCGGAAATCAAAATCTACGGAAACAGCCATTTTTTCTTTCTTAAGGATGTTGCCTCATCATTGGATCAAAACGAAGCAACTATTGGAATATTTTTAGATCTTTCAAAAGCTTTTGACGTCATTGATCATAACATTTTACTTTCAAAATTACCTTCGTATGGAATCCGTGGTATTGCTCTAGATTGGCTATGTTCGTACCTTAACAACGATCTCAGAGAGTAGAAATACCTTACTGGAATGATGGAACTTTATGTACACACCTTTCCGGTTCTTTGCCAATTGTACGTGGAGTCCCGCAAGGATCGATTTTAGGCCCTATTCTCTTCCTATTATACGTAAATGACATGCCCTTAGCGATTCGAAACGGAAGAACAGTTCTCTTTGCGGATGATACAAATATTCTTTGCAACAAAGAAACCGTAATAGTACAATATCAGACGTTTCAAATTGGTTCCGTAATAACAAATTAAAAGTAAATGAAAATAAAACAGTTTCAATGCAGTTTTCCATATCAAATAAAAAATTCTGTACTCCATTGAAAATGAACGGTGTGCCATTGACTGATGTTAATGTAACAAAATTTTTAGGTCTATCAATTCAGTCAAACCTCAAATGGAATGCCCACTTAAATGAATTGAACACAAAATTAAGCTCATTATGCTACGCGTTCAGAATTCTTTCAAATTCCGTCAGCCTTCATACAGCTCGTTGTGTATATTTTGCCAATGTTCACTCCCGCCTGAGATATGGCATAATATTTTGGGGAAACCATCTTATAGTTCACAGACTTTCAGATTACAAAAAAGAATTGTACGAATAATAAGCAAATCCAACCCACGTGATTCTTGTAAGTCACTCTTTATTAATCTAGGAATTTTACCATTACCTTGTCTCCTGATTTACGAATCAGTAGTTTTTGTCAAAAATGACTTACTTAAGGACGGGAATATATTTTCAGCAAACGCCGATGTCTATAAGTATAACACACGACGTAGTAATCATATTCACCAGGTGGCAGTATCAACAGCTCACTACAAAAAATTCACATACAATTCATGTACATTACTCTACAACACTTTGCCAGAAGACATTAAACGATTAAATTCAATAGAAAAGTTTAAGTCCCAAGTAAAATCTTTTCTGCTGCATAACTGTTTCTATACAATTCGAGACTATACCGAGCATCAAAAAGGAAAGTAGAATTAATTTTAACAATGATAGTTAATGTAATTATTTATCATTTGGACTGTATAATTCTAAAGAACCTGTAACAAGTATTGTACCACAGTTTCTGGGTTGATGGCCCCCATCTCGATCAGGTTTTTCGTCCAGTTTCCCTGATCCTTGAGCAAATGCTGAGATGGTCCCTTGTTTTGCTTCTGGACATAAATGTAACTTCATTATTTGTGCACGTCTTCTGAATTTCAGTGGGAAATATAGTTATTCAAATTATCGTTTTTCATATTATCGCGGCAAAAAGTATTATTCTTTCATGAAGAACATGAGGGTTCAGGGCAGGAATTTATAGCTAATTTACCTTTGAAAATATATTTTATTATATAGGAGCGAATATTTTGTCAACAAAACTCGAAAAAAACTCTCTTTTCTGTATTCAAAATTCGACTAGAATATGGTTTAGGATAGAGACCACAGAATTATGAAAACGTGCACAAAATTCACTTCTCCCCATAGCTCGTCATACGCAGTTTTTAACTGTTTTTGACGTAAATAAATAAATAAAATAATAAAACAATATTAATCATTATTCGACACATAGCGGTATTAAGGCTGCTGTAGTTGAAAGGTTTAACAGAACATTGAAAGAGAAAATGTTCAAAGCGTTCTCTATGCAGGGATCGTACAAATGGGTTGAATTGTTGCCTAAACTTGTAAGTGAATACAATAATACAGTTCATTCGACTATTGGTATGAAACCTAAAGATGTTAGTAAAAAAGATGAGCAAATGTTGTTAAATAGTGTGTTTAAGCAGCAGTGCGCTGTTGTTAAAATAAGTATAAGATTGGAGATAAAGTTAGAATAAGCAAATCCAAAGGCTTGTTTGAAAAAGGTTATACTCCTAATTGGTCAACAGAAATATTTGAGGTTTATGAAACCATACCATCTAATCCGCCAACTTATAGGATCAAGGATTTAAACGGAGATCATGTTGAAGGTTTGTTTTATGAACCTGAATTACTTAAGACAAAATATTCAGATGTTTATTTAGTTGAAAAGGTATTGAGAAAGAAAGGTGATAAAGTGTTTGTTAAATGGTTAGGTTTTGATAGTTCTCATAACTCATGGATTAATAAAGCAAGTGTAGTTGTTTAAATTACTTTTATGGTTAAATGCCATAAAAGAGCGATCTTAAAACTAAAAACATTTATTCATCATCTTCTTCATCTTCACTGTCACTAGTTTTTGGTTCTAATTGTTTTTCGTCTGATTTATTTGTAAATTCAATCTTATGGAAACTTCTACCTCCACTCAATTTGATTTTACCTTGATAAACTAGATATAGTTGCTCTTTACCTGCGTTAATTATATTTAGAGTTTCTTCATCAAACAGTTCAATATAACGATCTGGCAAAAACATCTTGAAGTCACGGATGAAAACAACAATCTTATTTCCAAGTTTAGTTTCTTCTAATTCGATCTTTTTGATTAATAGTGTTTTGTTTTTTGGTATTTCGTTTAGACTCCTGAATTGAACATTAGGCTTGTTGATTTGATTGAGTTTATTAATAATGGACTCCATGATCCTATTTATTATATAATTAAAAATATTTTTTAAAATCATTTTTGTTAGTCAGAATCAGATTCATATCGAGTTCTAACACGTATTTCACCTTCTAGTCAGAGTCAGAGTCAGTATCCCATTCACTGTCAGAAATAAACGATTATTAAAGTTATACTCATCACTTTCAAATGGTGTAACTTTTAAAAGATTTCTACATATTGGACAGGTGTTGTTATTTTGTAACCAGGTTTCTAAACACGATTCACAGAAAAAATGATTACAAACTGTTTTTACCTTATTAGCACGACGTCTAACGAACAAACATATGCTACAAGTTTTTCTATTTTTCCCAACACTTTTATACATACTACGATTGAGTCTTTCGATTACGGCATTAGATACCTTATTATTATTTATTAAAGTGCGCCAATTAACTTTAGTTGCAAACTCTATAATGAAATCATCTGAAAGTTCTTGGTTAGAGCAAACAACATCCCAATCAACTTGGTCTTTAAAGTCTCGAATGAATTGTTCACTTAACTTTTGATATTTACAAACCGTATACCACGTATTGTTGTTGTAGTTGTTGCTGAAATCTCTTAAAAACTGTTCTGAAAAGTTTTTCCTGAGCGTTAGAATCATTGACCAACTGCTTGGGGATTTATATATATATTTATCTTGAAACTCTCTGATGAAATCTTCTGACACTTTTTGATATTTAATGAAATGTAACCAATTAAAATCTTTATCTTTAAATTCTCTGATGAAATCTTCGCTTATTTTTTGTGAACAACCGATACCATGCCAATCAACTTTGTGACTGAACTCTCTTATAAAGGCTTCTGTAAACTTTTGATTATATGACATTTCAGACCAATCTAATTCGTTTTCAAATTCTCTTATGAAGTCTTCTGAAAGGTTGGGATAAGCTGATACTTTTTTCCATTTAATGTTTTTAGTTCTAAGTGTTTTCACTACATCATGTCTTAATTCTTCATCATCATAGAGCTTCACTAGTTTGTCGTTTGGTACAATCGTTAGAAGTTTATTAATAATGCTTTGTTGATTCTTTACCAAAGCGGTTAGGTTATTTTGAGGTTGTTGTTTGTGTTTGTTGATTAAGGCTATTAGATCTGTTTTTCTAAGGTTTGAATAACCATGGATTCCATTTTTTCTACAGTATTGTTTAAGTTGTAGGGTAGATTTATTCTCCATAACTATCATCTCAATATTTATCTTAAACATATTTTATTTAATCATTTTCAGTCATTTTCGAAGGTCTCAAGTAGTATCCTTTACATATCTTAATTTTTCATTCTTTTTGATTAATTTGATAGTGTCCCCAAGGTAATGTGTTTATTCCATTTGGTAGTATGTATCGTTTATCATCTTTAAAGCTGAGTGCTAGTTTGTTTACTTCTATTGTATGTATTTCATGTTTCTGACTTCGAATGAGTCTCATCGTTTTATAAATTTCAGTTTGTTTATCTAAGCATGATTTATAGTCTTCGAACTTTAATTCATTTTTCACAATACATTTCTTAATTCCTTTAGCCTTTTTGATTTGACCAGTTTCCGAATTCATAGCATACATCTTAGACCTCAAGCCGACAAACTCTTTCATGATTTTTCCTTTAAGTTCATCTTTCATTTTTCCTAATACTTTCTTATTGACTTGGGGTATATTGTACGGGTTGTCGATTGGATAGTCGCTTGTGTCGAAGTAGTTAATCATTTGTTTTACATCTTGATAAAAGTCATCAGTTTTAATTTCGTATGTAAGAGAATCGGTATCCATATAACAGATTGAAATATTGTTTCCGTATTTAGGTTTCATTATGTTGTAATGGAAGTCATACATTAGTTCTTTAGATATATCGAGAATACACATTCCAACATAAATAGGTTTGTTAAATTTGATTTTTGTTTTGTTCATATGAATTGCTGCAAGGTGTTCTGTGTATATGGTTCTGTGTTTGAAGTTTGGTTTGGCAATGAGTTTATCACATAACTTAGGATTCGAGATTAATCTTATATCAACTCTATTACGTATGTTTTCCATTGTTTTACCGAATACAGAATTATTCATAAGTTTGTAAAAGTCTTTTTCGAAATCGTTAGTTGCTTTGGTTCTCATTTGAGTGTTAAAGTCAATATAATTCTTCAACCAGTTAGATTGTTTAAACTTTATTACTCTATGGATTTTCTTTAGTTTTAGTCCTAGTTTTAAACACTGTTGTAAGTTTCTATAATGAATGACATATTTTTCTTTGTTATCTAATGTTGTTAATAATTTTGGTTGGTTAGAATCAGGCGGACATTTGTTTTCTGGTGCTAATGGAAAGTCTTTATGGAAATCGTGTAACTGTACAGGATATTCTAAATCAACCTCTAGGATGTAGCCGATTTTGCTTTCTTTTGATATGTTATTAATATTAAGGTTTTTAATCTCATTTTCAGTTAGCCATTTAAAGTCGCCATAAGGTAAATATTGTGACATAGCCCAGCCATAAAGATTATTCGAATCTAAGTAGGCTAGATAAGTACTTTCTTTTGTTTGATCATAGTCTGTCATATATTTATTATTTGCTTTTGAGTATCTTTGGCAACATTGAGAAATTCCACCTCTAATACCTTTCTCAGTCATAAGTACCATATCATAATCGCTTAGTAAGTCGAGTTTAACCTTAGTCATCTTCAACATTGCATCAAATGCTAAACCAGGACTTGTATAATACCACGCTGGATCGAGATTATAACCATTCATACATGTTGTTCTAAAATTTTCGAATACGTCAGAAAGCAAAAGAGTATCGGTTTTAAGATACAAATCGTGGTATTGTCCCATGTTCTTAAGATTGAAATGTTTCCATATTCTTTTTGCGTGTTTGTAATCTTCATCTGTTATATGTGTTTGTTCAAGACTGTTGAAGAATTTGCTTTTTGGTGGGAGTTGTGTTTCCTTAAACTTGTTCCAAGAATCCATATAATCATATGGGTAAACACCCTTTCTAGAAACTAATTCTAATTCCGTGTCATCAAAGTATTCTTTTGTTATATTCAGTTGGTCATGATTTAAATTGTTAACTAATGAAGCAAGAGAGGATGGCATAAATCTAAACGAATCGAGAAATCTTAATTTAATAGAACCAACATCCTTTGAAAATGTAATGTATTTTTCTTCGTTGTCTGGAATAAGATTAATAGATAGAGTTGTACAGCCTAATTCCTTAACAAATAGATGTGAATCGTATCCCGAGAGATTATGTAAAAAGACTGGTACAAATGTTGGTACTTTCAGTTTAAGATTGCAGTTGTTACAAGCTGGTGCAATGAACTTTCCTGTTACATGATCATGATGTGCAACTTTATAATTCTTCTTAGTGAAACACTTGTTACAATAGGTACATGTTGTTGCATTTTTCAATCTTTCTTTATCTCCTTTTTTGTAAATAATATCTAATTTGTTTTTGTATATATGTGCAATCTTCTCAGCTTGTTTCATTAGACTTTCAATAAATTTTCTTGGTGCATTTTTTCCTCTATAGTACTTAAGTGTTTCAGCTGTTCCATTTTTAACAACACAATAAGAGAAACCGCTGGGTTCATGCTTCTGACATTTAGTTGTGTATTTATAATTAGGATTTGGTTGGCAAGTATCTAACTTACAATTTAAACATTCGAAGTCGGCATAAATAACATATGGTACTTTCATTGTGTTTTGTATGTTTTTAAATTGAACCTTTTCACCAGGCTCTGGCATTTCAATCATAGCTCGTTCATTTGTACAACACATTATGATATGTTCTTTATATTTTGATTCTGTATTAAAGTGAAGTAAACAACCTCTACATATATACTTTTTTTCTGTGTGTTTGCTTATCTGTGATGAGATTAAACGTGAGAGATTACGAATAAGGCAATAATGTTTCTTTTCACCTTTAGTAGCGAGTAATAAATCAACATCTTTGTTAGAAGGTCGTCTGCCTTTGTTTGGATAATAAGGGAAAATTTTATGATTTTTATCATAACCGAATACATTAATTTGTAATCCAGTTCGTTGTTCTATTTTTGATATATCTTTAAGTTCTACTGGAAATTTAATATCTTTAAAAGCGTTGTCAATGTCGTCCTTAAGGTTAATGTATTTAGAAACTCTCTCAGCATCTCGAGGCATAGGATGTAAGTAAGCCTTCAAACAGTATAAGAAGCACTTATCATCTTTATTCTTAATGTTCACTACTGCTTTTTTATGTTTGATTTTATCAGGCAATTCGAAATATGAGTTGCCGCTAATTGGTACGTACTTATTTAATCTTAATTCAAAACTTTTAATTCGATGAAGTGTCCAACCGGAACCTCTTCCTTGAAACTCGCACATTTCGCTTAGTAATTTGTTTTTAGCATTAATCATATAATCGTGTAAATTGTCGAGTTGTAGTACAATTTGATTTTCTGTCTTAAAGTTGAACTCATGAATATCATCTTCTTTTTTGTAATCACATAGTAATTTGACATTGATTTTCAGTGAATTGTTTCTTCGAAGACTGCTTTCAATCTTTTTAATTACAGCTGGTGTTATTCTGTTTAGAAACGAATGTATTGGACTAGTATCTAATTTAATATCTTTCTGTTCAAATGTCCAAGTTTCAAGTCTGCTTTCGAATGATGTATCTGTTTTTTGTACATTTAGTTGATCTCTTACTTGAGGATTTGTGAAAAGTTCTTGATCGTCGGTAGTGGTAAAGGGTAATTGTTTAATCGGTAGTTGTTTGATTTCTTCTTTAATGACGTATCTGATGAGTTTTTCTCGATTCAAATTCGAGTAACCCTTAATATTGTTCTTTCTACAGTGGTCTTTTAATTGGTTAAGTTTCAAAGAGAAAATATCACTTAATTCTTCTGGTGTGTCTTGGTATTGTTTTAATCTTTTGATTAGTTTGTTCTTACTTAAAGAACTACAGCCACGTATCTTCTTGGCTTTACATATTTGTTTAAGTCGGCTCTCCGACAGTTCGTTCATCTCCTCAATTGTAAACATCTTCTGATTAGTATTTTCCATCGTATATATTTATTTTATTTTAAAACAAAAAAATTAATCATTTTTGGTATTTAATTCATTTTCGTTAATTTTAATCAATTTTGTCTAATTTTGTTTACACTTGCATTTTCTCTTGGCGCATTGGGCAACTACTTGCTCAAATTTAATTTGGACATTTTTTGTGACTAAATTCATTGAGATAGTGGAAGTGCGCCAGAACATACAAAGTACATCTACTATTATTATTATTATTATTATTATTATTATTATTATTATTATTATTATTCCATTACATCACGACTAAAGATGTTATGAGTCGGCTGAATATAAAATCTACTCCAGGTTGCAACCAGCTACCTAAGGAGCAGATCCGGTGACTATCAGTGCCTCTACAATACTTTGCGCAAAATGTGGGCTGTTCCAAATAAAGCAATTTCTTGCACTTCCCAGTCTTTTGAATTACCTGGGAGTTTAGACAAGTTCTTACTCAAATTTTGCGGAACAAATCCCAGAGCTCCGATAACTATCGGGACGACCTGTGCTTTTACGCCCCACATTCGGCTGATCTCGATTTCCAAACTCTTGTATTTAAGACGTTTCTCTGCCTCCTTGGTAACGACGTTTTGATCGCAAGGTACAGCAACATCGACAAGTAAACACGATTTTTTCCCAAATCCCGGATAACTATATCCGGTTTGTTTGCCGCTATCGTGCGATCAGTTTGAATTTGTTGGTCGTACAATATCGTACACAATCCAACAGACGTCACCGGTTTCGGTGAGTGTTCGTACCACTTGGGGCATGTGTTTGGAACTTCGAGGGCGGTACAGATCTGCCAGTGGAGGTAGCTACACACCCTGTCATGTCTTTTCAGGTATTCGGTCTTTGCTAGGATTGGACAAGCTGAGACAATATGATCAATGGTTTCTACTTGCTCCTGGCAAATGCGGCATTTATCATCTTGGGAAATTTTGAGAACCGCTTTATCATAATGTCGTGTTCTCAAGGCCTGATCTTGGGCAGCTATTACAAGTGCTTCCGATTCTGGCTTCATTCTTCCCCTTTTAAGCCACATAAATGATTGATCTTTATTGATCTGCACCTTGTCCATTCTTTTTAGGTATTGTCCGTGGAGTGGTTTGTCTCTCCACGATTTCTTTAACATTTTTTGTGTCTCACATTTCATGTTTAGCAGCATCAGAAGTTCAGTGTCTGTGTTATTCGACGTGTCTTGCCTAGTTTTCTTCGCAATGCTTCTTGCTACACTAACAATGCCTCTGTTTCCCATTCTTCGGTCAGATTTCATGACCTGCCTCATTAGAGGGTCATCTTGATGGCTGACTACATACTTTCCCAACCCGACTATTGCGTTGTGCCAGGAGGCCTCAATTTGTCTGAGGCCTCTTCCTCCTTCCTTACGTGACACATAAAGTCTATGTATATCAGCTCGAGGGTGGGAAACATGATGCATTGTTAGCAGTTTTCTGGTTTTTCGATCCATGGTGCGAATTTCTTGCTCAGTCCAGTCCACTAGTCCGAAACTGTATTCGGCTACAGGTACCGCCAAACTACCTATTGCAGATATTTTATTCCTGGAATTCAGAGCGGACTGCAGGACCAGTCTCACTCTTCTATAATACTCCCTGCGAATTCTCTCTTTCATTGTGTCGTTCGAGATGGTTTCACATTCTTCAATGCCCAGATATTTGTAAGTTTTACCTGGCTCAAGATCTTGAATCACAGTGTGCGTATCAATTTCAATGTTCTCAGACGTTGTGAGTTTCCCTCTTTTTAAATTGATTTTTGCACACTTGTCAAGACCAAACTTCATGCAGATGTCATTGCTAAAGTCATTCACGACAGACAGCATTTGGGAGAGAATCGCTTCATTCTTAGCAAACACTTTCAGATCATCCATGTAAAACAAATGTGATACTGGCCTTTCATCACCATGGAGCTTGTAACCAAAGTCAGCTTGCGACAACTGTCTCGATAGTGGGATCAAACTAATGCAAAACAGCAGAGGGGATAGTGAATCTCCTTGAAAAATACCCCTGTTAATCTGAATACTTCTGGTTTCTACTGCTTCCTTTCCGCTGTGTATTAGTAACCTGGTACTCCACGACTTCATACTAGCCTTGCAAAATTCAATAAGTCTAGGATGAAATCGATAGATCTCCAGGGTCTTCAAAATCCAATCGTGTGGTACACTATCAAAGGCCTTTTGGTAGTCAATCCAAGCCATGCTCAAATTACGTTTGCGTTTCTTTACATCATTCAAGATGACTTTATTCAGTAGCAAGATTTCCTTACAGCCATAAGAGCCTTTACGACATCCTTTTTGTTCAGCTGGCATTAGATGATTCTTCTCTAGATGTCTGTACATTTTGTCAGCTATGGCTGCAGTTATAACTTTGTACAGTACTGGCAGACAAGTAATTGGCCTGTAGTTCTTCGCCAAAGAGCTGTCTCCCGCTTTGGGTAGCAAATACGTGATGCCGCGTGTGAGCCATTCCGGGAGTTCCTTTGGGTTTTCTAAAATTTTATTAACAGCCTTTGCTAGATGAGAATGTATTGCTGTTAATTTCTTAATCCAATAAATCTGGATCTTATCAATCCCGGGGACTTCCAGTTTCCCATGTTCTTAATTGCTTGGAAGAGGTCCTCTTCCGAGAATTGGTGAACATCTTCCACTGTTTCTACAAGTTCATCGGCAGCATCAACTTCAGATTGAAGCCAAGATGCGTCTTTGTTGTAGGATCTGCTCTCCTCCCAGATTCCTGCCCAAAATGCTTCGACGTCATCTTTTGAAGGAGTAACAGCTTTGCCATTCGGTTTTTGAGTCAGATTGCGATAGAATCTCTTCGCGTCTGTTTCAAACAACCGGTTCTGTACACGGAAATCTATTCTACGTTTGTAACGTCTAATTCGTTGAGCCCATGCTTGAATTTTCTCTTTTAGCTTCTCAACTACCATTAGCCTGCTGGTGTCATTTTCAATTTGGTATTTTTGTTCAACATTGAATATTTTTCGTTGAACTTTAGAGGTGTGCGTTGATTTAGAAGATGCCTCAGCTAAGAGTGATATTTCACGCCGGGTGTCGGCTATCCGTTTCATAATTCTGTTCATCCATGGGGGTACAGAGCTGTTTACTCTGTTTTGCTGTCGGCCGTCGGTGTTCTTGGCTGGCCCCAAAATTATCTGAGATACTAGATATCCAGTTGCATATATGATGTGATTGATTTCAGTAATATCTAGATCTCTGCCTGGGGTCTCCACCACCTCATTTAAGACAGAATTCACTGTTTCTATCACTCTTTTAGCTTTGGCATTTTCGTATATTCTCCTCAACGGTTCGCGAGATTCAAACGGAAGTTGACTAACTCTTTCTATCTCGCGCCGAAGGAGATTTCGCATCATGTCCTTATCGTGTAATTCATTGCCAGATGAATTTTCACCACTGACGTGTGTTTCACTGGAAAGAGATGAACCTTCCACGGGATCATCATTTTCAAGTTCTACATGTTCGTCATGTGGATTGTTCGAGCGAAGTACATACTCCGCATTTCTCTCAATGTCAGCAAGTTGTTCTGCTGTGAATTTTCCACTGCTGAGTATGTATCGTCGTT
>JAHLJT010006180.1:0-10695 GCA_031308135.1 Acheta domesticus
AACTATCACATCTAAAACTTCCACCTATTTTCGTGCTAAAGCAGAGGTACATCAACCTTGAAATGTTCAAATGACAAGACAGCAAACAACCTTTGGAATTTTTACATGTAACAATTGTACCGTGAACATCATTTACAACAATGTTTTTAAATAAATTGGGCTTTGTAACGTACATTAAGTGAATTACAATATTGTTTCACGACCGCTCATAAATTGGCCAAATTTCCCCCAATAAAAATATTCAAGAAGTTGCAGACATTGAACACTGAAGACGAGATTCTCCACACCCAATCAAATTACCATTATAGTCTTCTTTACCCATAAAACAAGAAAAGGAATTTTAAAAAACAATATGAGCAGAAACAATTCTACTCAAAAGAACAGCTAAGAATATCTAAAACAGCATAATGATTCCACAAAATGATGTTCTTAAATGCAGTGCATTTACTATAAGAATTGAAAACTTCAGTTTTCTATTGCTCACAGAGAATAACATTTAAAATGAAAAAGTAATAAGCATTGTTGGTATATATTTATTAAACTAAAATTACAGTGTCGTATTCGAATATTTTCAATAAAAAATATTACTTATTACTTTTAATAAATAATATAAATCCTGTTCATGAATTCTAACATAAAATATTACTTAATAATTCTAAAAAATAATTTATTATATTGGGCAAATCAAATACCATTACGAAAGAAGCAGGATTCTTCTGCTTAGCTCATTGTACTGAACCCACTGTACATTACTAGCACTGCAAATTCTAATCCTTGGGCTGAGAATAAGAAAAATTAAAATGGATCTTAATATATATTAGATTAATGTGATAAACAATTCCCGCTATTTCATAAAAATTTAGCTTATAAAGTAACACTTTTGAGAAAAGAATTAAGAGTTCCCTTCTTGCTCTTTCACAGACAGCCCTTGGGTAATAAACATATTTACAAATTCCATTGCATGAATGAGTACCAAGTTATCTTGACTTAAATATCCTTCCTCCTTCCTACTTGCAAGTTATCTGATATGTAATGCAAAACATAGCAAAATTAAGGGTTTCTAACCTTCTCAAAATGGTAGGTGGTCGCCTCATTTAAAGCGGGATGGTTATAACTTTCAATGTACTTACAATCAAAACATAAAACGAAATCTCTGAGGCTAACCCTGAGACTATCTAATGGGCATGACATTTCTTACAAACATATTTCAATGTCAACTACCTGTTTCAATCACCATCTGTGTCGCAAAACACTCGAGGCTATTCCATTCTTGCAATCAAAACCCTACATATTCACAAAAGTATATTAATTCTACACACTTCAGGTAACACACATAACCGTACAAATCTTTAGGAAGCTGGGCCTATAACTTGTCACTGAATGAAGTTATGGAAGTATAAATTACCCATAGTCCCAGTGCCACTGCAATATTATGTCTGATCGAAATCGTATATTAACCAAGAACTCAATAATTTAACAGAAGGTTCCAATTTTCACCATTAGAAACGCTTACTCACCTAGATTGTAGGAATTCAATACCATTCCTCGGAAAACCACAAGCCTTTGCGATGTATGTGCCAAATGGCGACTGGACAGGTTTTTAGTGACTGTGGGAACAACAAAATTTGACCTATTTATATCCACTGTTTGCAGTGCTGAAGTATCGCGCGTAAGTGAGCTAGAATAGTGGCCCTCGGGCACTTACAATTTGCTTGTTTTATCCAGGATATTGGCACTAGCATTGGTTACTTTGTGTCTTCTGCATACGTCGTCCGTCGCGTAGAGTTACACAGAATAGCCATGTGATTGTCACCCTGAATCGGCTCTCGGTGGGTGGCGCCTGGCTACACCAAATGCACCTTGAAGCAAACCAAAACGTAGGACCGAGCTGCACACGTCACTGACAAATTATATACAGATAACTCAGAACAAGAATGTTGACAGCATATGAGACAATACGAAAACAACTGAAAATATTACAAAACAATGAATCCAACAAAGAGCGTTGTATGCTACTGAAGAAGATAGCACACTCAGTACATTGTGTGTTCCTAATTATCTCATCAAGTGAATTTTGACATTACACCGATGTTTGCACTGCACTTCGTAATTGAAAATGTATTACATATCAAAGTACATCTGTTCCCCGACTGTACAATCATGTTGAATAATTAAGTCGCGAATGAAAATACTCATGAGAGTGAAAAATGTAAAAGATCATTTTGAAAGTTTTTTTTATTCGAGCTTGCTTTCTGTCTTCAGTGGGGAGGGGGATCTTTAGACCCTTATATCTAAGCAAATACAATGCAGTATCAGGTCAAAAGAGCGTCTCCCTCATCCTCATTTTTCTACAAATTGAGGTATAGGATTGGAATTAACAGTTCGCGGTACTCGAGCGACAAGTTGAAACAGATGCATGTCTAATATGGAAAAGTGAACGTCAAGTCGAAATAGTTATCTTACACCGTATTAACCTCTTGCACATAAACAACGGATCACAACAGAATGAAGTGCTCTTGAGAATTATTAACATTCACATTTCCTGACACCAATGAAAATTGTATGAAAATACAGTCTCCTCTTCATTATTGCATAAAATATTGTGGACTGAATGATAGGATTTTTCCATTTTGAAAGAAGTGTCATTTTTAAAAATCGTGGGGCACCCAACTTATTAAGTTTTGAAGATTCCTCTAAAATTTTGCCCACTTCATTTTATTTTCTTAGCAGATGACGCTTCCGGTTGATTTACGTTGTAAAACTTCCATCAAAAATAACATTTTTATGTTTCAGATTTTGAAGCATCGAGGATATAAGAAATTACTTCTGCAGATTGGGAATGGAAACATTCCAGAAATAGGACGTATTGAAGGAATGGACGTGGAATATTTTCGATTTAAAGACTCTATAATTCAGATATTCAAGACTCGTCACTGGTGTTAAGTCATGCTGGAGCAGGAAGTTGTCTTGAAGTTCTTGGAGCTAGAAAGCCTCTAGTGTAGTGGTTAATGAAATGCTTATGAACAACCATCATAGAACTGGCAAAGCAACTTTTCGCCAAGGAACATGCTTATTACTGCACTTGCAGTGAGTTGAAAGAAACTCTGGTTCACATGAATGTGAATTCCTTAAAGCCTTTCCCAGCAGGAAAACCGGAAAATTTTGCCAATTTTCTTATGGCATATTTGGTTTTAATGATACATTTTGAATTTCCGAATTTATTATAAATAATAAACTACTTATTGTAGTGGATATATTTGTCGATTTATTTCATCCTAACCTCAATTAAATCCTAATCAAATTTATACTACATATTCATATAAATAAGCCATAGACAATACTGAATTATCTATTAGAGATCAGAGATATGTTTCACTGTAGCTACGAAGAGTGTAATCAAGTAAATTAAATCATTTCAAAAAATGGTTAAACAAAAATAAGAAAAGAAACAATTAGCAATTGTTGGGCGATTTTTTATCTTTATAAAGCATTGAAGGCTTTTCACGGCCGGAGTCAATATTCTTGATGTCTTCCGGGCTGATGGGCCGTGGTCCAATTGGATTTTTATCTTTGCCACTCAAGGCCTGTCTTCACGACGGAATATGTTACGGTATTTCGCGTCTTAGTGGTGCCGCTAGATATTGCATGATCGCGACCTTCGCTCATACATTCTGAATACATAATCGAAGATCGCTACCGTATCAAACAGTGCTTGCGATCATGCGACTTTTAGCGGCATGAGCGAGAAGACCAGGGTCGCCATTTTGGGCAGATTTCCGCTAATTGGGCGGAAAAAAGGCGTCGACTTGCGAGGGGGAAATACATTTTGCGGGAATCCACCCAATGGGCGGAATCAGTTGTTTTGTGGGTGGATTTTGGGCGATGCGATGCTTTTTTTTTGCGTAAATCATCAGTGGTACCCACCGTCTCCTAATAATTGTAATAAATTGATGGCGCCTGAAATATTGTATCCTAGGCACAAGAATTTCAGTTCTGAATATCTTGCAAATATGCAGATGCGAGGGCGGATTCGTAAGAGTATTTACGACGTCAGAGCCCTCTTTGTTTTCAATTAAACAGGCCAAATTAAATCATGCCAACTTTTTCTAAATATCCATGGCTTATGAGGTAGGCTTTTATGCACGAGGGTCTTTACTTTTGAACATCTTGTGAACGTGCAGTAAATTTGAAATTAGCAGCCGCATTGCCAGAGTCTACTTTCACCGCTCACCTTTTTCCACTATTCAGGCATTTGGCGGAAATGGGCGGATTTTTGTCTCTCCAAGGCGGATTTTCCCAATAGGGATCGGCAACCCTGGAGAAGACGCAAAATGCTGTGTGATATTATTACATCGTGGCCATAGGAGCTCGAGGGCGAATTTATAAAAATCGCACTGTATAATAGGTATCTTCAATATGAATATGCAGAATAACCACAAGGTAATAATAGAAATGGTCAAGCCTATAAACGTGAATCAAATGTATTTGTTAATACCCCTGAAAGGCAGCATTGTGAACAGGGAAATAAAATAAAAGGAAGAGTGTGGACTACGAAAAAATTAGGTCTTCGTTATCACGTGGTAATTCCACTACCGTAAACTAGGCAACAGCAAATCAGAAGCTTCCACATTGCAGTGTTGTCATCTCCATTATTAACAATCTATGTGGTCATCTCAAAGTAGGTTTGTATTATTGTTAAGGATTTTCTCTGCGTCCCCCAAAATCCCCAACAAATGAATTGCATGACTCGAAAGTAACAATCAGCTGAGCGTCATAGGTGTCGAGAGTGAGGTTAAATGAATTGCTTTGGGTGAGCAGAAATGTGAGTTGAGTGTATTGTTACTAGACGTCGTAGTGATGTATATGCATCCGATTGGATGACAAAGTATCAGGTGATGATCTGTCAAAGGACACTAAATAAATCGAAGTATTCCAACCACTTTATTTTATTCGAACCATGAAGTCTGTAAGGAAGGAGACACAACTACGTTTTGGTAACCGCCTAAGGTTCGAATAAAATTAAAATGTGATTGACATTTCGTGGTCTCGTGATGACGACAGCGTCGTAACCTTGGGAACAGCGAATCAGAAGTTTCGGCATTTGTACATTGTTGTCGCAAAAAATAGGGAACAAATGTTGCGAGAACACAACTATTCAAATGTTACGAACAAATCTTAAGGCCGGTATACACGGCAGAGTTTTTCGTGTAGATTCTCATGTAGTCCAGACTACATGAGAAAATTTTGACATGTTCGTAATTTTTCGTGTAGAAAAGCATGTAGTTTGACTCCAGCGCCTCTAGCGGCAGAATCGTTCACTAATGGATTTGTGTACCCAACGCGACGGACTCATCCATTTCGATTTTTGTGGTTAGGTGCGTGAAGGTGTGAAAGAGCGAAGTGAAATTGTGTGTACCAGCGTGGCGTTTTTCATCATTAATTAAACCCAATAAATCTCACAGCCAGTACACACCAGTGGGCGGACACGGGTCAAACGCACAGAAATACCGCCAGTGAAAGTACCCGGACGGCGCAATTCAATTGTTTCTCGGTAGACCCCCTAGCGGCGGCTTGTGGAGGCTCATGCAGAAAACCGTGAAGTCTGAACTACGCCGTGTATGCGCGACTCTACGTTCGTTTGAGATTTTGACGTTTCTATGTAAAACTGTATGAGAATCTACACGAAAATACTAACGTGTATACCGATCTTTAGAAACAAACTTGTTACGAGTTTCTCAACATTCCTTTCTTCTGTTAGTGTCTAGTAATGTCGAGAGCATGTGGTAGAGAGCACAGTATGCGGCAGCACCACTCCCTCCACACCCAAATGTCAATCATATTCTAATTTTCTTCGTAGCTGCTCGGCATCAGCTGATGACCAGTTCTAAGGTTTGGGTTCGAACGGTGACAAATTTTCGTCAGAATAGGTCGACTTCTGTAACGTATTGCATGCAGGGTTTTGGGTGAACACTTGATAATGATGCTTTATACAAGACACAATGCACTGCAATGTAACTGTATGTTTTATTAACGCTCACAATACCATACTGACTGGTCATGCCTTGTGATACAGCGATGTGCTGTTCGATACATCGATACACGGTTATCGTTACATCTCCCTTCTCAAAATAAAAATTATTATTTACCTTTCATTATTTTGCACATTGAAATTATGAATCACATACAACACTGCATTTTTAAGAACTTTGTGACATTTAAATTATAAATTTCAGACAAACACTAACTAATACATTTTCTTGATCAATTAGTTTTTTAACAGAGATCAATATTCACAAATTTAATCTAACAACTGGTTTTACAGTTCTGCCATATCTTGATATATATTTGGACGAATCTAAAGGGGATTGTTTTGTTGCATTGTTCTCTATCAAGGTTGACTTAATTGGAGTTTTTCCTCTGTTGAGATCATCTGAATTGGTGAAGGGTAGTTGTGATCTTTCGGGTACATCTACTGTTGGATCTTGAATTGTAGACTGTATTCTCCCATCTCTATTTTGATGTGATTCCACCTTGAAGTTTGTAGTAATTGGTGTTTGTTTGGTGATTGTGCCTTCGATCTTCGTTGGTTTGATGAAACTGGTGTTTCGTCGCATTATCGTTCCATCATCTTTCTGAATCATGTAAGAACGATCAGTAACTGGATGTAATATTTTGCCAGAATACCATTTTTTGTCTGTGTCCCTGATCAAGATTTTCTCGTCATTTCGATATCTTTGTGATTCTTTGGCTCCGCGATCAGAATATTTCTTCTGTGTGCTCTTTTTTTCTCAAGCTTCTGTGATACATCGGTTTGTAGTTTAGGCTGAAGATGGTTGTTGGAAAGAGAAATTGGTGTTCTCGTATTCCTTCCGAATAATCTTGAAGATGGAGTGCCAAGTTCTTGATCTCGAGGAGTGTTTCTTGACATTAGTAATGCCAGTTGAAGATCTTCACCACTGATGTCACATCTCTTCACTAGTCTTTTTGCTATGTCCACATACTTTTCAGCTAGTCCATTTGACCTTGCAAAATGAGGACTCGATGTAACAAGTTTGAAGTTCCATTCCTTTGCGAATTTTGCAAATTCTCTCGATGAATATACTGCGTTGTCAGAATGAAATTCTTGTGGAACTCCATGAGTCGCGAACCAAATTTTAAATTGACTTATCATTTCTGATGCTGTTGTCCTGGTCATCTTCTGTACTTCGTAGTATCCGCTGTAGCTGTCTGCAAGAACAAGATAGCTGTTGCTCTTGTAGGAAACACGTCTGACGATACTATTTCGAATGGTAATTTTGGTATTTTCTTCATGATGATTGTTTCCTTGTCCGGTTTGCGCTGTGTATGTTGACAGGTTTTGCAGGATTCTACCAATCTGATAACATCCTTTGTTAGACCTTCCCAAAATACGAATTGTCTAGATCTTCTAAGTGTTGCTTGTATGCCTGGATGCCCTTTGTGAATTACTTCCAGAACTCTTATTCTTTCGTTTTCGGGGACGAACACGCGATCTCCTTTGAAAATAAGCCCGTCACAATGTGATAATTCGTCTCGAAAGGTGAAGAAGGTTCTCAATATCTGCGGTACTTGAAGAACGTCGTCAGGCCATCCTTTGTTCATCATCTTTATGAGTGCCTGGCAGGTTGGATCTTCGAGTGTCGATCTTCTGAAATCTTCAGTGACGCTTTCAGACATCGATAAACCATTAGAACCTGAAGTTCCTCCTCATCCTCTCATAGGAATCTTCACAATCCCTGCTGAGTGTATCAGCAATTTTCAATTCGCTTCCTTTCTTGAATATTATGTCAGGGCTGTACTCCTTGAGATCTAGCAATATTCTTCGTAGTCTCGGTGGTGCATTCACAAGCGGTTTCTTCCAAATTGTCTCTAAAGGTTTATGGTCAGTTTCGACTGTTAATTTCTTACCCCAAACATAGTCATGAAATTTCTTACAGCCGTAGCGAATTGCAATGCCTCCTTAACAATCTGTGATAATCTTGTTCAGTGCTGTTTAATGATTTAGTAGCATAAGCTACCGGTTGACCTTTTTGCATCAAGACTGCTCCTAATGCTTTCGATGACGCGTCGACCGATAATGTGACATCTTCTTTTACGTCATAGTACCTCAAGACGGGAGTGCTGGACAGTGCTTCTTTTATTCCTTTGAACGCCTGTTCTTGTTCCGGGCCCCAAATCCATGCGACATCATTTTTCAATAAGATGCGTAGTGGAGCTGTCAATTGTGATAGACATGGAACAAATTTTCCCAAGTAATTAACCATGCCCAACAGTCTCTGTAGTTCTTCGCAATTCTTCGGAACTTGAGCTTCTTTATCGCGTCGACTTTGGTCTCATCTATTTCAAGTCCTTTGTCTGATAAGACGTGGCCCAAAAATTAATCCTTTGTACATTGAATAAGCACTTTTCTTTGTTGAGTTTCAAGCCATTTTCATGCAGTCTTCGGAGTACTGTTTCAGTGATGTTCTCGAAGTTTCTGCTCTGTACCAGCATGAATTAGTATGTCGTCCATTGCACATTCTACGTTTGGAATGTCCTGTAGAACCTCTGACATAATCTGCTGAAATACTTCTGGAGCTGAGGAGAGTCCAAACGGAAGTCGCTTACAGGAATAACGGGCCCCATGGTGTTGCAAAAGTTAAGTATTCTTGTGTTCTCTCGGTGACTCTTATTTGCCAAAAACCTCGAGTGCAGTCCAGACGTGTGAAGTACTTACTCCGGCGATTCTTGCTGCGATGGCTTCAATTGTGTTTAAAGGAAAATGTCTTCTTTTAATATTTTTGTTCACGTTCGTAGGGTCGATACACAGGCGAATTTTGTCCCCTTTCTTAACGATCACTAAAGGCGATACTGCTGCTGTTGGCTTTGTGACCGGTTTGATGACGTCCATTTTTACCATTTTGTCGAGCTCCTGTTTCACTGTTTCTTTATGGCTAATGGAATCGTTCTAGCTGGACAGATCTCGAAGCTTGGATTTTCAACAAGGTCGATGTCGTATTCGTAGCCTTTAAAACACCCCAAACCGTTGAAAATCTGCTTCTCGTCTAATTTTTCGGATTAATCTTGACGCTCTGCACCCTAACTAACAGACTTTTCTTCTTCACAAGTCTTCTTCCTATTATTGGTTGAACTTTTTCCTTCACAATCAAGAATTTTAGCTCAGTGTTTCTATGCTTGATCCTACATTTCAGTTTCAGTTCACCTATAACACTTAGCTTGTGATCACTGAATGTTACTAGCTTTTTCACTTCGGATTGTTTTATTTCACCAATAACACCAAGTTTTTCAATTATATGCAACGGAAGAACATTGCATTGAGCGCCGCTGTCTAACTTAGCGTGAAACGCTTTGTTTCCCACCTTTATTAATTCCAACCAATCTTCTTCTTTTGATGGTACTGTGATGCTGCCAATGTACATCGTGTCACTACTATTTGACGATTGAGAGCTTCGCTTCGTCGTCTTTCAAGTTGTGTACCACATGAATCTTCTTTTGTGGACCTGCAACAAACTTCAAAATGTCCCAATTTTCAACATGTGTTGCATTTCTTCTTATATGCTGGACAAGATCGCTTTCCGTGTTTCGTACCACACCGTTTGCAATCGAAATGGTCACTATTTTTCTTTGTTTGTGTCTTTTTTCTTCACTACGGCAACTGACAACTGCGATTCGTTGTTTTTGCTCATGTCACTGGCTTGTTTGTGTGCCAACTCACTTGCTTGACACATTGTACTGTTCTATCATAAGGTTAGGTCTGTAGTACCTAGCAATCTTTCACGTAACCTGTCATCTTTTATGCCACTGACAATTTTGTCTTTTAACATTCGGTTCTCTAGTTCACCAAAGATTGCATTTCTTGCTTGAGTTGTTATTCGAATCAGAAACTGTTCAAAGTTTTCGTCTGCTTCTTGTACTATTTTATGAAAAACGTATGCTTCATATGTTTCATTTACTTTTGGCACAAAGTAATTGTTAAATTTTTTCCATAATTACCTGCATGTTTGTTTGTTGATCTTCTGTGAGGTTAAACGATTCAAATATTTCTTCAGCTTCATAACCTATTGTGGTCATAAATGTGGCGACTTGGACTTCGGGCGGTTCTTTATCCAACTGTATTGCTTTTGAGTACCAGTTGTACGACACTTTCCACGTTTTCCATTCCTGTGCCATGTTTTTACCAAAACCAGGGGTTTCGGTTGCCGAATGTTTATGCGATGAGCTAACCTCTGATCTTGCACGTTTTCTTCAATGTTCGACATTTTCTTGTTTTGCCGATTTACCTACGTTCAATCAACAAAATCCAATAACTCCTGACACCATGTAACGTTATTGCATGCAGGGTTTTGGGTGAACACTTGATAATGATGCTTTATACAAGACACAAATGCACTGCAATGTAACTGTATGTTTTATTAACGCTCACAATACCATACTGACTGCTCATGCCTTGTGATACAGCGATGTGCTGTTCGATACATCGATACACGGTTATCGTTACAACTTCAGCCGCTGTCTGGAAGAGAATTCTAGCGACCGACTGGTCTGATCGGTAGTTTCCGTTGTTTCTCCATATCACCAGGCGAATGCCGGAGCAGTACCCTATCACGGAGGTGACAAATTTTCGTCAGAATAGGTCGACTTCAGCCGCTGTCTGGAAGAGAATTCTAGCGACCACTG
>JAHLJT010006185.1:0-43473 GCA_031308135.1 Acheta domesticus
AATAAAGGTACAGTTTGCCATACTTTTTTTTGTCATTTATTCAGAAATAAGAGATAGTATGAACATAATGAAGTATTTTGCAGATATAAGTGAAAATTGGTATCGGAAGATATATTCGTTTTCAAAAATTTCTGAAACTTTATTATTGGGATGGATTTCTGGCAAAGAAGCAGAATATATGGAAACTTTATCTCATGAAGAAGTAGCAGAAAAATGCACAGAAATTCTGAGAAAGTTTTTGAATGATCCTTTCATCCCAAAACCAAAAACATGCATTTGGTAAGTAAATAAATTCCTTTTGGATGAAGATGTATAATTCTTATCTTTAGATAAACTCTTAAAAATTATTTCATACACAACGAAAAATTAGATATTATTTACAGTGTGCTAATTAATTTCCTTTTAGGATCTCCACAGTTTAAAAATTATTTTCTACTATGACATGTCCACTTTTTCTCTTTCCCCTCCCCTTTCAGGGAAGACAATAGGAAGAAAATGTGATATGCCACGGTGTAGGAATGACAACAAAAGATAATGTTAGCATTTCATTTTGTATTAATTTTTAAGGTTCATAGTAACTTGTAAGAAGAATCAATAGAGAGTTAGAACTCTGCAGCAAAATATTCATATTGAGAGTTTTTGTTCAAAAGGTTGCGGAAACAGGTCTGGACTCTGATGAAGTATGAATGTGATCGGTATACATTAGATTGGCAAAAAACATTTTTAATTCATTAATAAATCAACTAAATATTACGTTTGTTGATTTTGTAATTAAAAAGATTTTTTTTTTTTTTTTTTTTTTTTTTTTTTTTTTTGTTTTTTTTTTTTTTTTTTTTTTTTTTTTTTTTTTTTAGTACATTGGAGGAGTCAGCCTTTCACACAAGGATCATACACGGCGATGGCAGTTGGAGCAAGTCAGGCAGATATTGAGCGTATTGCACAACCTCTGTTCAGCAATCCCAGACAGAAGAAGGTAAATTTCATTAGAGATGCTTTATCGAGTAGCATTGTTTGGCTATCATCTATAAATAATTAACTCCGTGAAAAACATTTTGTTTCAAGGTTTTCTAAGAAAGAACTCAATTGTTTATGAAAAAAGTAGCAAAAAATGGAGAGGGAATTAAAGGTAGTGATACAGAGCTAAAAGCAATGTGATAAATGTTTCAGCCTACACTTCTATTTGCTGGTGAGCACACACACAGCAGTTTTTATTCAACTGTACATGGAGCTTTCCTCTCTGGAAGAGATGCAGCCCAGTCTCTTCTAGCTCCTGATTCTCCTCCTGAATTAGTTCTGGATTGTGAAGGAACATCTGATCTCAGTTCATGGTTCAAGGCATTTCATTGGATTGAGAAGCAATGATGCTTTGATTTCTTCCTCTTTATAGTGGCCAAGAAAAACAATCATCTGTATTGAATGTTCACTTCTTATGTCAGGTTGTGCAGATAGAATGAAATGGTGCGCAGATATTAGAACTTATTAAGAACTTTTGGTAAAACTTTTCTAGTCACACCATGTCCAGTGCATACAGTTTCCTTAAATGGAGAGCACAAGTTTCAAACACTATGTAGATTGTGATGCATTATTTTAAATGCAGTATTTTTCTATTTTCAGTATGTCAAGTATTGTAGATGTGTATAATTTGGAAAGAAGTATATTTAATTTAGCTGTAATGCCTTTGTGCTCTTGCTGTTCATAAAATGAGATATTGAAAGACTGTTGAATATGTGACTGAAGATAAAGAACAAAGGGAGAGGTTTAAAACTGTATAGCACTGATTATTATTATTATTATTATTATTATTAATTACTTTTCTTTGTTGGAATGAATGTGTGTTGTTTATTCCTACTTCTTCAGTACACTCCTTCAGTTTTGGAAGTTTTTAAATCTTCATTGGCCATAATAAATTGTTTTGATATGAATTTGAAAATAAACAAAATGATTCTAAAAAATTGCAACAAATGTATTTAAAATATTAATCAGTTTATTGACTAAAATTGTATTATTAGCACAATTATATGGCTTTAAAAATGACTTAATACGGCATTTTGCCCTTAGTAAGACAGCATATGTAGTAAGTCAGTGTTTTTTAGGCTGTTCAATAAACATATTTCACTCTTGTTCAATTGTGTAAACAAACAAATATTTGTAATTTGTGTGCCATAGTATATCTTCATAATTAATAATTTATAATAATTTTTAAACAAAAGTCTGGCTTTGCAGCTACTCCCACAGGCTTAAATTATTTTGTTAAAAACAAGGTTTTCTTTCTTGTCACTTTGAAACCATGTACACACAATGTATTAAGTATTGTAATTTAATCAGGACTATCTTGCCTTGTTAATATGATTATCAGCATACCTTGGTGTAATTTTTTTGAGTTTTGACATGGAAGTGCCACTCTTATGTCAATGCAGCCACAAATGTCTAGTCTCATTTCTAAGCTTACTGTGTAAAATATTTAATGTAAATTTGTGAATACTAAATATACCAATAATTGAAATGACTACTAATAATTAATTTTTGGTAGACTGATTGAGGCGTATAAATAACTAATGGTTCAAGCCCCAAGAACTATATTTCAAGGAAATCAACAAAAACACAATAGCCTGAAGGACCCAATTTAGAGAAGCTATACAAGGCATATTCATAATCCTATTTCATACACTTTTCATGGTGCAGACAATTTTTTTAAAACTAACTTGTTTTTAGGAAACAAATCCAATCATCGGAAATTTTTAAAGAGTCAATGTGCTTTGGGAACTACGTTTAAAATATCCAGGTGCCTCAACAATACATTCCAAAACTTCAAATTCAATAGTTCTTCAAAGAACTTTTTATATATTTATAATTAATATGGAGGTGGTAAGTAGAATAATATTAATTAATATGGTTTTGATAGGTTGTTGAAATATTTCTTTGGATGCTAGTCTTGTAAATGAATAATACTAATATATATATATATATATATATATATATATATATATATATCTAATATATATATATATATATAATATATATAAAGTATCAAGGATGTCAATTCAAAGAAAATGAATCATTTACATTTTATTCTGACTGCAACAGTTTACACTCCAAATTGCAAGCTTTTTACTTCCTTGGGTATGTATATACATATGGTTTAATGTAGGTAGTATAGAGAAAGTTATGTAATGCTGCAGAAAATTGATTTCGAGATTCCAATGCAAATGCACATTTTAGGGTCTCTAATACCAGAAAAGTGTTGGGTTGTTGTTTTTATTCTCTGCCCCCTCCCCCTAAAATCTATTCTGCAAACAAGCACCCAAAGTATTCTTAGGAATTTTGCAAATAGGAAAGTTCCTCATTCAGTTTGTACTGTCTATTATTATTATTTTTTAAATTTGGGGAGTATCCTGGAACATTTTCAAAATATCCCAACAATGGCTCCAAATTTTTTTCGCTAAATTTTCTTGTAAAATAAAAAAAAGAACAAAGATTTTGTATGATCAAATTTCAGTGTTAACTCTTGAATTTTCAAACATTGGATAAGTGAAATTTTTACGGCGTCTTCCTACTACTACAATAATTAAGTTAAGAGTCTCAAAGCAAAATTTGTTCTCTACAATTAGTTCTTTAAGTAATTTCATGTACATTGTTTTGAAAAACCTAATAGTTTTGGTGCACTTTTGAATGAAATTTGAGCAATATTAAAACGATTTTCTCAGAAATCTTCCAAATTTTTTCTTGAAACTTTTTGTTTGCGTAGAGTGAAATGAAATAAATTACATAGCATCAATGCCATGCTGATATATTCTTTTGATTTTTCAAAATTACATAAATATTATTTACTTCTTAAACAATACTCATGGAGTTAACTTTTATATTACTGTCATATTTTATACATTATTGCATTGTGATCTCACATGCTTCAAAAGATTACCTATGAAGTTTCCCAATAACTGAAAAGTTTTCTGTGAAAATGAACTTAAAATTGCACCTTCAATCAAAACACTCAAAAGACAATGTCTTATAAAGAATGGTTCCATGTATTTCTATGAACATTTGCTTATAGGGCCAGGTTTTACACTTTAATATTTTTTTCTTTCCCGTATACACGGAGTGATATACGTAGTATAGGGAAAGTTATGTAATGCTGCGCGAAAAAAGGCCAATTTTCGGCGGAAAAAATTAATTGCCAGGCCATGAAAACGAAAATGTGGATAAAACCAGTTGCTAAATTAAGAAAAAAATCCCCTAACATGTGCTGTAACCAGAAACCCTGTTTTCCAGGTCCTTGATACCGAAAAACCAATTGAAAGGTAAACGTCCATCTGTGAACACGGCTAGCGCCTAAACTATACGTACGATTTCTTCCAAAATGGATATTCCCAGGTCGATCTGGTTCTAGTCAAAGCTTTGAGATTTTGAAAAAGATTCTTCAAAATTTGGGGTACTTTTAATGAAGCTCCCCGGGATTTTCAAAATTTTCTCAAAAAAACGGCTCCAAATTTTTTTCTTTAAATTTCTTGTATGAATAGAGTAAAATATACACTTATTAACATGGCATAGGTCCAATTTTCACGGATAACTCTGAATTTTCGAAAATTGTGAAAGTTTGAATTTTTTCGGCGTCTTTCTCCAACTACAAAATTGAAGATAGAGATTTTTTCTTCAAATAAAATTTGTTCTGCATGTTGAGTTCTTTCATAAAGGTCATGTAAATGTTTTTCAAAATTTTAGTAGTTTTCGTGCAATATGTGAAATTTAAAAAAAATTACAAAAACAAGATTTTCTCAAAAACGGCTCCAAATTTTTTCTTTGAACTTTTGGTAGGGATAGTGGTAAATGTACTCTATCAGATGACACAAAAGCCATATTCCTCTATATGTTGGTGTTTTCAAAAATTACAAAAATGTAAATTTTTTCACATGTTTCTCACATCGATAATATTTACATTAGCGGCGATTTTTTCACATTATTATATTTACGAGTACATGTGCTTTAAATAACGTCAAGTAAAGTTTCTCGAAAACACAACCGTTTTCTGTGAAAAGTAGCTCAAAATTTCGCATTTTCAGAAACGCAAACCAAACGCCATTTTCATATATTTTCTGTGTATTACATGTCATTATTGTGACTTTATATAGCTGTTTTCAAAGGGGTTATAATTGTCTTTAAGTTGATATTTGTTTGTAAATATCTAGTTTCTCGTTTCAAATTCTGTACCGTTTGTAATGAGTAAAATATTTGTTGCATGGTTTTAGAATACTCTTCTCTAATCGTGGCCCCATGAAATACATTTCTATATATTGTCCAGGTTATGAAACTTCTTTTTCCAGTACAAGTTAACAATACTTTTTTATATTTTATGCAGTTGTAGAATTAACATAGTTTTATGAAAAAAACTGCGTGGATTCTTGGTTGAAATTGATGTTTTTTTTGGTTTATAAATGTGTAGTAGCCATAGTTTATTTGTGCTACGTAGCTGTTTTTACAATAATGCTGGAAAGTATGTGCTGTTGTTGCACACGAGTTAGAGGTACAAATAATTTTTCAATTTTTCGCACTTCTGCAACACTGGCCACTCTGACTCAAAAACCCCCTCTGTTCCTCGTTACAAATCAAGGGAAGTTACATAATATTGCAAAGAGTAGGGTTTTACTTGCCAAATCCGGTATTTTCACACAACTTTCCTTTGCTTTCTCAAGACTAAAATCCTTTTCTAATATTTTTGTGACTATCAAGGAAAGCTAAAAGCTAACTCTGAAGTAAAATTGAATAATTACTTCAAATATTTTTAAAGAAGTATGTATTGTTCAAGAACATCTCTCTATAGTATTGAATAACTTTTATTGAAAATGTATTTCCAACAACAATTGCGTTATTTTTTGTTTGATATGATGTAAGTACATTAGAAGTTACATTTATATATTTTTTGAACAAATAAACACATTTCATTAACAACTTTCCTTCTTAATGGAAAGGATGGACAAATGGATAGAGAAAGGGTGGGGTTTAACATGCGAGAGATCTGACTCGGTGACACTAGTTGGGCATATTCGCAAGAAGTAGAAGAATATTTTATTGCTTATAGATTTACAGAAAGTATCAAACAAAGTCTGTCTAGAAGTTAATAATAATTCAGTAACAATTTCATTTTTTTTAACTGCATCCACTTACAGTAATAATTTAACAAGTTTACTTAAGTTGATAAATAACATGTTAAAAATATGTAATTGATTAAAATAAACATTTAATTAATTTAAGTTATAACAGAAATTACATTTAATTACATAACTTACAGTAATAATTTGATATGAATTATTACATATGAATGATTTGAATTTACATGATGAATTAAATCAGGGCTGTCAAACTGAGCACGTACGTGCTCGAAGCGCGCTTGCGCTCTGCAAGGGCACGCAGTGCCCGCGGGGAAGGTAAGTTCGCGCACCGATTTCTCAGCCAGGGATGCACAGAAGGCAGTCATGGCGAGACGCAAGACGTGTAACAAGTTTCAAGTAACAAGTTTGTAACAAGTTTCAGTACAAATGGACTCTTGATTTCGTGTACAGCGAGTGTGGAGGTGATGCACTTTGTTTAATAAATGTTCATTTCTCTATAATTTTTGAAGTGGTTTATTACGTGTATTTTCACCCGAAAGATATGAACATTGTATTTCTTTAAATGTTTACTTTCAATAATAATGTTTTTATGAAATTATGATATATAATACTTATATTGAAATAGTACATATTTTGGTTTATATTTATTTTCTTAAAAATATTCATTTGAGTTATTTGTAATTAGAGTTAATAGTTCTCATGTATTGCATTCTCTAACACTAAGTAGAAATGTGCGTTAATATTTCCTTGCTGCAATGATCAGTGCTTCTGTAACTGCAGTTTCTGTTACATGTCAATTTCCATTAAAAAGTTGGTAAAAAGTACTAAATGTCTGATGAGTATACCGACCCGTGTTTTTGACCCAACTCGCCGCATTCGTACGAAGTTTTCTCATCCCTGCTTGGAGACGAGTGACTTCGCTAAGCTGTCATCGCCGCGTGCCCCAAACCTTGGCGAAGGCCATTCGCGTGCTCGTTCGTCTGACAACCCTGAATTAATGATTAATAAAACTGTAAGTGCTCACAATAAATATTAAAAGAAATTGCATTATTTTAAACAACACAAAAGTCTCGTTAACAAATTAAAAATACATTAACAATACATTGCATTAATAAACTAGCAGATTATATAACAGTGGCAAATAACTTACAAGTAGAGCAATTCTATTATCTTACAATAGAAGTTTAATTAACTTACAATGACTTGAATACATTAGATGTTAATAATAATTGTGTTTACAATACCCTGACATATAATTACATTATTTACTACATTACTAAATAGTACATTGCCTTAGTGAAGTAAATGGACTGGTACAAAGAGTGGTCACTTCTGTAGCGGTAGATGGTTTTTATTATTGAAAAGTAAAAAGCAATTCAGTGTATGTTCTAAGGGCATACTAATAAGGTTTAAGCAAGTATTTTGAAGTATTATTATCAGCTAATTTTATGGTAACAGTGCCATTTCTCCATAAGGCTCTTGTTAATTTTCCTTTCAAATTACCCCGGGACTACATACTTCGTGTAAGAACCAACTTTAATGAATGAAATTATTCGATGCCAAAAGGTGAAGTTTTAGGATTTTAAATATTTACAGTTTAATAGATGCGATTATTGTACCAGTAACGCTTGAACAAGAAGCGGCACACAAAAAGAAGCGTACGGGAAAATGGTAAGGAGCAGAGAGAGCTGCTAGGGCAAAGAAAACTATACTTGGGTTTTCATTTCTTGGCGCGTGGGGTCTTATCTTCTGGATGGAATACCTCACGGTATTTCGCATCGTTTTCGGTCGTACCGCTAAGAGCCCCATGATCGCCAGCACTGCTCGATACAGCCCGCGATCAGCAGCGACTCCGACGACCGAAAACAATGTCGAAATACCGTGAGATAGTTCCATTCTGAGAGAAGACCCCATGCGCCAAGAAATAAAAGCCCAAGTATATTCGTAATCTAATGTGATCCAATGAGAATCATGCAAGTGGACATCCATCATGACGTAGATTTTCCACGTTGGAAGTGGTTGGAAGGTGGTTGGGGTTGTGCACAGTGGATTTTACGCAGTGTACGGTGACGAAAATTTGTGGATTTTGAATGTAGAAAACGCATTGAAAGTATTTTTCAGAAATGACAATGCGTGAATTTTAACATTGTACACCTACATTTTCTGTTTTTTCGTTAGGATATGTGAAAAAGTATATTTAATAGAGCTGCGTCGAAGGAACGGAGATGTACTGACGAAACGTGAACCTTAGCAGATTGTTGCGCATTGAAGGCGACTGTCGCGAGAACCTTTTCAATAACAAGGCTATTTGTGGAACACAAAAACGTAACATTACTGGTCTCAATAGTGTAAGGTTTTGAAAAGGGATAGAGTATTTTTATGAAATAATTGTAGTACACAAGCCTTACCATGGCCTTGCCCAGCGATGTGAGTTTAATGGATTTCATTTTGGAAAGAGAAGATCCTCTTCTGGCATTGACCGAAAAGGATTTGAATGGAAAAACAGAATTTAATGACAATAATGAAATCAATGTAAGTTAATTTGAATATTTCAATAATACAAAATAAACTTTGTGAAGGTACATGTAGTGTAATTTCTTGAAAAAATACCTATGTCACTATTTTAGTGTCAACAGCGATATTCTTCATATAAACGAAGTAAGAATAATACTAATGTCAAATGTTGAATGGGGTGGTGGTGTACCATTCTAATAAGTTATTCTAACCTTACGTTTGATGCCAAAAAAAAAATTGTTAATAGTTTGATCTTTAAAACTGTGTGCACTGATAACTTTTCATATTTTACAGGACAGAAAATTGGGCTACTAATGCAGATGATTTGTTGGGATTCAATGCTTAAATTTGAGGACCCATCTTTGAGATGCTCAATGATGACCTCCTTCCTGATTTTCAATGGCAAACAGTAGTTCTTCAGACAGTGGATTGTCAAGTGATCAACAGGATGTCCCCTCGGCAAATTGAGCCAGATGATGAAGATATACATGTTCTCAATAGTGAAGATATGAGCCAAATTCAAAGTGAAATAGAAGTCGAATCATCAGTATTAAGTAGTTTAGACTCTGAAAAGCATTCAGGTTGAAAATGATCAAGCAGTTATAAGTAATTATTATTATTATTGATTTATTATTATCATTATTATTAATAATGTAAAGTAATGTAATTAGTAAACATTTTTGTTTTTAGTTATAGCTACATTTTTATGTTGTTGTTTTTTTCCATGACTAATAAAATTTTTGTTTTTATAGATGTGTTGTCCAGTACCAGAGCAGTCTAATGTATCTTCAATTCTTTCCAATCCCCATAATAGCTTTCTGCATCCAATGCAACAGTACTTAGAGTAACACCAATATCTGGAAACCCACGATCATTATTGCTACCTGTAAATTTAAAAAATGTGCGTGACATAAAACAATTAAGGTCATTAATTTGTCAAGAGCAAGCAAGTTGGAGAGTGAATTAACGACTCTTCCAACTAAAGTAACTCCCATGAAGACTGAGACTTCAGAAGATGAATTAAATTGCGAAGGTGTGAAATCTCAATACCCACGACTACAGCTCACAAGTAAGTTTCTTATTCACCATAAATCAGTCAGATATGAAAAAGATAATTAGATGGCCAGGAAAAGTTTGAAGTTTGTTATTGTATTTCTTTTCAGTCCACTTGATACTTTTTTGAATAAACTATCGAGGTGTTATTATATATTAGTGACCTAAGAGATGTAACCGTATATCAATTTTTAGTATTTAAAACTTGGGCTACATGGAACTTGGCATTGTGAACCATGTGTTAGTGTAAATTTTAGATTTTATAGTAAGTTCTTTTATTCAGTTTGAATTGAGGCTATGCTCAGTGGCAAATATAATGGGAACATAAGATTAAGCAAATTCATTCTAATTCATAGCAAAGTTCCTAAGTAGCCATTACATGTAAGTTTGTGTTTGGTATAGATGAGAAAAAAGGCTGTTACAAAAGGAGGGGCGTGAGGCTACCCACTCACTATCCTCTTACCAAACATGAAGAACGAGAACTCAAAAGAATTCGTCGGAAAATACGCAATAAAATATCAGCTCAAGATTCTCGTAAAAGGAAAAAAGAGTATATTGATGGACTGGAAGATAGGTACTTAATAACATATATATCATATTTTACAATGATTCAAATAACCTGTATTGAATGAGTCATTAATGTTATAGAGTGAAGCAGTGCACAGAGGAGAATGTGCAGTTAGTAAAGCGAATAAAGGCTTTACAGGACACAAAACCAATCACTGACTGCCCAACTCCATAGACTTCAAGCATTGGTTGCTCGAAGTACTGCAAAATCTGTGCAGCCTGCTACATGCCTTATGGTGTTGCTACTGTCATTGGCACTTGTGATGGCACCCAATCTGAGACCTGGGGCAAAACCTGATATATCAGATCTTGCAGAAATAAGTGAACAAGCAGCTGAAGAAGGAACATCTTCAGTTGTCTCAGGTAATTATTTTTTCTGTTCTTTGAACCATTCTCAAGTTTTTCTCTTAAAAATTAATATTTTTATAACTTTGCTTGAATAGAGCAGAATACCATTATAGAAATGGTGCTAGTTTCAAGTGTCAAAGATGTTTTCAAATTTTGCGGAAAAAAGTCTCCTAATTTTTTGATTGAACTTTGCCCTTGGACACAATAAAGGAAGCTTTAAAAAAAATGCACATTTCATTGAAATATAATAATGAATTTTCAAAAATTGCAAAAGTTGACATTTTTGATGCATCTTCCTACAACTACAGTGTTAAAGACAGATATTTTTTCTTCTGAATAAAATCCTTTCTTCAAAATTAGATCTTTTAATGAGGACATGCAAATTTTTTCAAATTACGAATAGTTTCCATGTAATTTTGAGAGAGATATAGACAGTATTGAAAAATTCTAAAAAACAAGATTTTCTTAAAAACCGCTCCAAAATTTACCTTTAAACGTTTTTTTTTGTCATACTCCTTTGAAATGTGATGCAATCGATCTATGCCATTTGTTTTTAATAAATTGATTTAAATTACAATGATGGTGAGTCAACTATTTAGATCATTAGATTAGAACATTAGATCAGGTGCGGTTTTATTCCCCTCATGATATTTTCCCCAGCGAGGAACCGTCCCAGCCGGAACATACTACCACTTGTTCCACATATGCGATATTGTTGTGAATTAAATATGTGTGTAGTGGGAGAGGAAGGGACAAGGATGCAGAAAGAAAGATGAAGCACAATCCAAGATATGTTTGTTAAGGTACTGCTCCAGTATTTGCGTGGTAGTGATTGCAGAGACTATGGAAAACTGCCGATCAGAGCAGCCAGTTGCTATAATTCTCCATGCAGTGGTTAAATTTTAAATTTGACTCAACAATCGAGCATTTAATAGTGTCAAAAACCATTACCATTGGGTCTCGAATGTTAGAACCTCTTGGTAAACAGTTATGCAGACATTACGTAGAAACAATGTTGGAGTTATAAGGCTGGATTTCTGAATTGCAACCCCCTCCCCAAACACGTCACCGGTGAAGCAGTGAGGCTTTTCACATGCTTGTAACTAACATTGTATATTCCATGTCCACATTCTGTATTTTGTTTAAAACAAATTTTATGTTTTGTTTGGTGAAGTCTAGGGTTCAATTACTGCTGTAGAGGTAGAACATTCGTTCAGCTGCACAGTGTCCCTGTGAAGGTCTGATGGGCCACATGTGTTCGAAAATTTGAAAATGAATGTTGGAATATTATCGGGCATTTTTATTTTACAGATCTTTGAAAATTTAAATACATATATATGTAGATTTTTGTGTTTTTTTTATTACAATAAATTCTGTTCCCTACTCATAAAACCTCACTATTTTTAGTGATGTGAAACTTTTTTTTATGTTGTCTAGAGTTGAAATGAGGTGACATTCGTTTTATTTTCTCTCTATTCTGACTTTTTCAGAAATATTACCAATTATATTTTCAGAAGAATCTTGCACATGCTAATGTTTAAATATTTTTTTACACTTCTCCCTTTTCTTGTAGAAAAATAAAACTACACTTAAATTAAACCTAGAAAAATGTTATTTCGTATAATGTAAATATAATTTTTATAAACCTATTATTTAAGTATTTAAAGTATATTTTAATTTTTAAAATACAAATAAACATCACATGTAGCCAACATTTAAATTAAATTTGCAGGTTTGCAGGTTTCTGACACTACATCCAAACACAATGCTAGCGTGACTTACGTCATGTTCTGAGTCTGTCAAGGGTTCAGTGATTTGAAAATAAAAAAACCTATAGAAGGCGCAAAGAAATTACATAGTTTTATTTGTTTATGAAGCAGTCAATAAGCAATGTTTAATGTAAAGTGAAGCAAAAGGAATATCATTTTAATGTACTGAATCTATACTCTATTTGTATAATTATATTGTCCATTTAATATTAAATTAAATCCGTCTAATACTTCACGATTTGAATTTTATTGGTAATGAAGGTCATAATACATAGCCGGCATGTTGTAAGATGTGGAGAAATATTTCTATTTGTCTATTGCTGTCTTGCCTATTGGCACATGCTTGGGAGCGACACACCACAGTCGCTGCAGCAAAACAGGAAGTCGAAATTTGTATTGTAACAATTTCTCAGAAACCTCCTTAAGTCCTTCTTTGAGACGTGCCAGAGTTTTGTAGATCATTCCAGAGAATACAATGGTAGTTTCGCAATTTTTAAATTGCCAGGTTAAGGAAAAAATTAAAAACATAAAAATAAAATAAGTCAAAAATTGGATTTTAAAATTCTTGGTGGTTTCAAATGCACATCAAATGAATATCTTTTGTTCTTTGATCTTGCAAAATATTAAATTTCTATCACAAATACAACCTAAGTTACAAACATTTAACGTTAGTGATGCAATCATTTTTCAAAACAAAAAAGCAACAAAAAGGGGATAAAATGAAAAAAGTGTGTTTATACACTTAATACAATAAAAAAATTTAAATGCCTGAGACATCAAGATCAAATTTTCCTAATAATTGGTGCATTTTTTTAGCCATATTAGGTTTAATAATGCTCATGGTACACTCTGTCAAAGCTGAGAGATTTCATCAGTTGTGATGTAAGTGTGGAGAGTTCTTGCAATAGAGGTGTACTTATGGAATGTTCCAAGAGGAAGATTTGATCATGATATGAAAACACATGTAATAAAAAATTGGTGTGCAGTTTGTAGTTGAGGAGAAAACATCACCCCAATTTCAGTTCACAAGCTGCCCTCTTTCAGAGAGAAAACTTGTTGACTTGAGGTGTCTAAGGACACCATTGGAGAAAATTATCAAAGCAAAGGACGCTCGTGAAGTTTGATCAAAACCACTTCAAATGAACAACTTAAGCTGTTGGATATGTTATTAACGAAAGAAAGAAGCCTTGATTGCATCAATCAAGGCTTCTTTCTTTGTTCAAGTGAACTCAACTCGCAACTTTTTGGTTTGGACTGTTCTTTAAAAGAATATCTCTGCCCTTATTAACCACGAAATTGGCGGAACTGACAGTTGCGTTGATAGGCATTACATAGTACTCACAATAGCTGACATTACAATGAATGAGAGAAGGAATCATATAAGCTACTTAGGAATTCTGTGGTGAACATTTGTTGAATCTCGTAAATATTGTTTGAATAAAGAACCATTAAAAAGATATTAAAATCAATGAAATCAATGAAAAATGCCTTAAAAATTATGTAAAAAGGTTTTAAAAAACTGATCAACAAAAAATACAAAAAAGTGACAAATAAAAATGGGTCATTTCATTTTGTCATAACATGAAATGAATTTCTATACTAATTAAATGGCATTGTTCTAAAGAAAAAAATGACATTTCATAAAATCTGCCCCCTCCTCATACCCGTGATTAAGCTTACTTAAATTTTGACATTTGCAAAATTGTAATTGATTTAGTATTTCTTATTGTTTTAGGACCATCACGATCTTTGCTCTTTTGTAAGACTTCAATTGGAGAGGAAGGATGCCATTTGGGAAAAGAAGAGCTGGAGAATGTGATACATACACGTTTGGAAGACCATGATTATGGTCCTCCAGCATCAAAGTATGCTCGAATTATACCAGAACGCACAATGCCGTCGACTCCTGATGTTCATCCTGAAAGTGCTGGACCAGGTCCAGGCATTGCTGATGATATCATTATGACTGAACCTTTTTCTCATGAGCTACGTGTCAATATTTCAGATAAAGGAGGTCCCCGTACAGTTACACTACAAGTGCCTGCAGAAAAATGACTCTGTCAAGCATAACATACTAGATTAGTTTAAAAGTTTCCAATTAAGATGGTGTTTTCAGAATTCTACAATTTGTACATGGTATGTATTGCTTACCATCTACAAGGCAATTTTTGAATGTACAGTAATATATTCCTTAGGAAGGATAATTCGTGCAAATAAGGATTAATTATTAAGATTAGAAGAAAATGAGGTAGCTCGTTGGATGGTTATTGCAGCATGTAATAGTTATGAGATCAAAATTCTCACTCTTGAAAATTAATCATTGCTTGTAAATAGTTGCAAATGTGTGAGAGAAAAAACTGACATTAATTTTCGATGTCTGTTTGATATTGAAAAAAAACGCTCTTTTAAAATGAATTTTGATTCTGTAGAGAAATGTTTTATTACCTATGGAAAAGTGAGACATTATATTGATTGCTTCCTTGTGCAAAACATATACAAGAAGGTTTTTTCTTTTCTTTTTTATTTGTATGAGTGTGTGTGTGTGTGTGTGCGTGCGAGTCTGTGTGCGCGTGCATGCGCACACACATGTGCGCACATTCTAGCGTTTGTTGAAAACTGAAGTTATATTAGAAAAGGTAGATACTGAAATGTCAAAAGCAAATATATTTAATTTGTAAATAGTTGTTCATGTAGGCAATGATGCTGACTATTATTTCTTGTCTGAAGTATTGCTTTATGAAACAATAATGAGCAGGCTTTTGAAATGCATGTTATACGTTATGTACAAGGCTTCTCAAAAGTATTAGATATTTGTAGAACTGTATATTATTTGCTACTTGATCATGCCTGAATATCTCATTTTTTAGTTCAAGAATTGTGGAGTGAATGACTATTGTGGTAACACTTACCTAATGTATCAGGAAAATTGTGATGGTAACAACGGCCCATTTTGTATTAAAACTTTCACATTTATGAATCAAATATTTGTTAATCAAAAGGTCTCCCATTGTTTCATAGTAGAAATGGTTGTATATTTTATTGTGCACAAATATTTTACCAGAATTTTCTGTGTGCAGTCAAATACAGATACATTTCTTCATACTGGTGTATTTAATGTTTTAAGCTGTTTCCCATCATTAATTTTGAATGGGATTTTTTTAACAATATTTCATGACCTAATTCATAGAATTTCTCTGAAATGTATAAAGTCTATTGCATCATACTTTTCTCCTATTGCTGAGAAAGCAAATAAGTGTTTCATTTCTTACAAATGCATGCTTATGAAAAGTAATATAAGAATTGTACTTCATTCAAAGAACTTTTTGAGCTTTAATCTGTATTGGATGCCGGTCCAAATAAAAGTATGTAAATTTTAAATAGAATGGAATTTTTCTAGAGTCAACTCACCTTATTTTAGATATGAAGCAGACTGTACATTTTCTAAAAATTTAAATATTCAGATTTCATGCAATGATAAATTAGTGCTGCAGAATCCTACGTCCATATACTAATTAGTTTTGTATTCTTCAAGTTGGGACTATGATTTCGGTATTGCACCACCCATTTCCCACCCTTATCGATGCCTAAACAACCTACCAGGTTCTTTTGTACCAAATGCTCCTCTGGGAACATTCCCAGTAAAGAGCATCATGACACTCCCTGAACATCGCCTAGTCCTATTTCCTGTACCTTTACACATTTCCCATAGTATGCTATGTAACCTTTAGCTTATCTGTCTTGTACCCCAACTAGGTGTATCAATACAGTCAATGCTGCTTTAACATATGGGCGAACCCGGCAGCAGCTGGGAGCCTCATTCTCTTAGGGGGCCTCAAAATATTAAATACAAACATGTTCAAGAATTATATATTATTTTATTTATTTATTTATTGGTAAAAATATTGAGTTTACTGCTTCATTATAATAAGTTCGAAAATATCGGAGTCAAGTTAATCTGTATCTAATTGTCAAGCATATCTTATCATGCGTTAATCTGCGGCTCGCTCTGAAATAATAAATGCCAGCTCAACTGACTTCAGTCAAGCGCGAGTGTTCGGATCTCCGCTCCCAGCTGTGATGGGAGTTATCACAGGAAGAGTATAACTTATATTGGGAAGGGGAGTGTAGAGTGAGTACTGGGCAGTCAGTGCCTTTGGTGAAAGGAAGCGAATAGCTTTCAGAATGGTTTGAGGAACGCATCGTGTATCGCAGACTTGATGGCAAATCCCCAGTAAGGAAAAGATGTGAATTGGGCACAACAAATGTGTTTATCTTTCATAGTAATTTTCTTAATTACAGAAACTGTGTAATATTAATTTACATGTACAAAAAAAACATACAAATTTCTTTAGCTATTCAAGCATGGTTCATAATAAAAAAGAGGTTCTAGAAGTATAATACAATAAAAAAGCCAAATATAGTACATTTTGTAGTACAATTATTTGATCCGAAATAAATTTTCATTTGGTTAATTCCCCATAAATGCCCCATTTTCAATAGGTTCATGCCCCACGAAAAGTGCATATCTCTCTTTTCTATTGTTAATGCTTTTATTGTTCGCACTTTTTTAAACAAAAACCCATTATTACCTTTTTTAATTCAAATTATATTACCAATTTCGAAATTTCTTGAAATTTCGAATTTCCATTTAGCAAAGATAGATTTAATGACTGGAAATGTGCTCTGAAAGCTGCTTCAGAACATGAAAATAGTCAAGAACATATAAATTGCTTGTTAAGTTATTGTAGTCAATCAAAAACACTCTGGCGAGTAGATACACAGTTGATCACCCAAGTCAATAATGAAAGACAATGCTGAAAATAGGTGTTGAAATGAGTTACTGGAGTAATTAAATTCTTAGTATCAAGAGGACTCCTTTTAAGAGGTTCTGACAAAAGAGTTGGTTCAGTAAAAAATGGAAATTATTTAGGTATTTTGGAACTTATAAGTTAGTTTGATCCATTCTTACACAAACATGCAAAGTAATATGGTAATGCAGGGAAAGGGATGCCATCGTACTTGTCAGCCACCATTTATGAAGAGTTTGTAGAAATAATGGAACTAAAGTTCTTTCAGTAATCATTTTTGCTATTCGAAAGCAAAATACTTATTCCCATTCATGGGCATAATGCAGAATATCTTATAGAAGTTATGACACCCTTCTTAAGAACCAATACATAGGTATCCTGAATTGTAGGAATCAGTCTTATGACAAGTTTTTCTCTAATCCTCGAGGCTTAAGTCTTGACGACTGATTTGTCATATCTTGTGAGTCCAAATCAAAAGTGAAATCAGTTGTGAAAGAATATCATGATGAACAAAGGTGTCAAATAAAACGTAGCTCCATTCTTGCATTTGCTGATAGTGGATGTGGTAATGTGGAACTTTTGGGAAGAGAAAAGTTCAGAGTACAGACATTCCTACCAATAATAGACACTTTGGTTTCCAGTTTAAAACCCCGAAGTAAAGCATATGTATGCATTGTTGATAGGTTTGGTATTTTGGAATGCCTGCACGAGTTAAAGAAATCAGAAATTTCAAAATATTGCGAAAACCTTCACCTGAGGCCTCTACTTTCTTTGCTTGGCATTGATGTCCTTTATTTATTGGTAGTAATGCAGCTATTATTTGTAGGGGTGTATTTATCACTGAATGATGTACATGCACGTGTGCATTTGTGTTGGGGGTCTCAGAAGTTCTAGAAACGACCCTGATTACAGTTCCTTAATTACACAAGGTTTCACAAATATTTGCTAGTTATGAAGATTAAACCATTTTGTAAGGACTAGAACAGGGGTCCCCAAATTGTGGCCCAAGGGCCACATCTGGATGTGGCCTGCCAACCCAAAACATAATCTAATTCATTTTAATCATAACACAGGTTATGGAAACTGACTTTCATGTCAGATATTGCTATATGAATTGCTGAAATGAAATTAATCAAAAATGCAAGCAGAAAATAACCTCATATGTAACCTATACCCTCATATAAAGGCATTTACTAGAGCTCTGCAATCAGGCGAAAACAACCTCTTGAGACTCTGGCTCCGCGCCGACGCTCGCCGAAGGGAGGGGGACTTTGCTCGGGGGGGAAGAGATAGCTGTTTAACGGACATTTCGACCGGCCGCCTTGCTGCTCCCGCCGAGAGCTCGAGCGCTCGGCCGTTCGGCCCCTCGACCGGCGTCGAACTGCTCGGTAGCTTCGCCACTCAATGCATGTACGGGATAAAAAGTCGCCGCACGTAGTGATCGCAAAAACTCTTTCAATTCATTGTAATAGAAAGAAAATACAATTTCAATTAAACGATTAATTTGTTGATAAGTAGCAATTTATCGATTGATTGGAAATAATTTTATAGAGACAAAACAACACATTTTTTGAAAGAATTAAGGCAAACAAAGAGTCTGAAAATAAATTTAAACCTTTATTGCATGAATTTTTATATTTTTTTATATTTATAGTGCTTAAGGGAAACTAATTCGTTTCGTACCAATTGTAATGCCATTTAAGTTTCTTACAAACCCGAATATAAAGCATATTTATTAAATACAATGAATATTTGGTCATAATTTCACGAGTATATAAGAAAAACGGGTAGATTTTAAGAACAGGGTTCGGCTCCTATTGACGTGCACGATTCGGTTCCGAACGAGTCATTCGCGGCGCCGCCACAGTGTGCACACGGCCACGTGGCCAACGCACTTTCGTGTAGAATCGTGACGCTTCGCTACCCGTGTCCAAGTTGAGGACGAGGCTCGGGCCTTCGGCCCTCGCGTTAACATAAAACATCCTTGAGTCTGTCCAACGCATAATTACCAACGCATTTTATGCATTTAACATTATGCATGCAACGCATTTTATGCATTTAACCATTGTAATTCTCCATTACACATTCGCACCACACCCCACAATGCACAATGCAAGCAGTGCTCCCTGAGTGATTCGTTCTCGTGGTCCGCGCGAGTGAACCATGCGCAAGTGAACCGTGCGCCGTTGTTTAGTGAGCCGAACCCTGTCCTTAAAATCAGCCGAAAAAACGCATGTGCTAAGCAAAAATGAGGTGGGTACTATTTTCCTTGCGTCAAAACGTCTTGTCATTGGGCGTAATAATTTATTGTTATAGTTATAGTTTAAATATTACAATAAATAATAGCTATTAGTTATAGTTTTATTTATTATAATATTAATAGTTAATGTAAGCCGTTTTTCATGGCCTCTGAATTTGTCGACTCGGTCGGCGGCCAAACAACAGCGGTCACAGCACATCAGCCTATTCAACTCAAATATTCAAAATACATTATTTACTATTATATACACACGTTTAACATTATTTCAAATTCGGCAAAAGTATGTATTCACGAAATGATGCATATAAAGTTTATATGTACGAGTACAATATTTTTCAATTACATAATTATTTTTCGTTTCAATACAAAATAAGCGATTAATTGTAATTAAAAAATCGTAAAAAACCGAAATTGTGAATCATTGGCTACTGTGGAGTAGTATTGAAGCTCCACGAGACCCCCTTCCTTTGGATGAACTACTGTGAACAGCGTGGCAGGAAGCAATAACAAAGTTTGCGCGTAGTGACTCGGTGGCCCCCACGCAGCGCACCATCGCCTTTGCGACGAAATTTCCAGGAAAGGACAGGAAGCAGTTGAAAGAGAAGGGTCGAGATATGTGCACAAAGCTTTCCTCGAAAGATATTGAGAAGCTCGCAAGATTATAAAACTAAAAGTACAAAACAATGCTAGGCACCCCGCGCGCCTACTGCCGGGTTAAGAAACTAAGACCTGCGTTTCAGATGCCAGAAAATTATTACAACAACAACAAAAATATTTGGAAAAAGCCAACAAAAATACGAAATTGGAAGGGAAAGGTACAAATATATATCATTGCACTTGCATCTAAATTTAGCAGAGCATTTGTATTTACATAATATAAAATGAAGGAAAATTAACGATTTTATGTTCATTAGAATAAAATAGGCAATTTCCGAAACATCCGATACCTAGTCATTACAAAGAACGTAATTTATCTCTAGAACTTTTGAATGCCTTTTCTTTGAATTCATAGGCAGAACTGCAATAGATCCACTTGAGGTTCTCCAGAGCGTCCGAGGAGTCGAGTTTAAAGCTTTTTATATTTTTTATGTTACAACTTATTATTTGAAAATTAATATTAAAATTCGTCTATATATTAAATTTTGAAAAAACCGAAATTATTGGTCATTTATTTTAAAAATAGTTCAATACCCCTTCCTTTTCCTGAAACTTGGCATTAGATATTTACTCCAACGTGTCGGCCGATTGTTACGTGGCGCAGTTCGCCTGAACTACGGTGTAAGAGATATAGGTGGGTTCACTCCCAGTCTAAAACTGAAGCTAATGTGAGGCTAGTTCTCACAGTTCTCGCTATGTAAGCGCTGCGAACGACTTGGGCATATTTGGGACAAGATGGTGATCCATTTAATAGCTTTGTAACCTCTGGTGGAAGCAATGATGTATACCTATACCACTAGATGGCTGACTCCGCGCTTTCCCAATAGGCGGAGGTGAGGCCGTACAGGGAGCCATGTTGCACGGCAAAAGCTTCGAATGTCAAATGCAGCCCATGACAGTTCGGTAGATTTTTACGAGTGTAACATGTATACTGTAACGATAACCGTGTATCGAGGTATCGAACAGCACATCGCTGTATGACAAGGCATGACCAGTCAGCACGGCATTGTGAGCGTTAATAAAACATACAGTTACATTGCAGTGCATTTGTGTCTTGTATAAAGCATCATTATCAAGTGTTCACCCAAAACCCTGCATGCAAAACGTTACATGGCACAGGAATGGAAAACGTGGAAAGTGTCGTACAACTGGTACTCAAAAGCAATACAGTTGGATAAAGAACCGCCCGAAGTCCAAGTCGCCACATTTATGACCACAATAGGTTATGAAGCTGAAGAAATATTTGAATCGTTTAACCTCACAGAAGATCAACAAACAAACATGCAGGTAATTATGGAAAAATTTAACAATTACTTTGTGCCAAAAGTAAATGAAACATATGAAGCATACGTTTTTCATAAATAGTACAAGAAGCAGACGAAAACTTTGAACAGTTTCTGATTCGAATAACAACTCAAGCAAGAAAATGCAATTTTGGTGAACTAGAGAAACGAATGTTAAAAGACAAAATTGTCAGTGGCATAAAAGATGACAGGTTACGTGAAAGATTGCTAGGTACTACAGACCTAACCTATGATAGAACAGTACAAATGTGTCAAGCAAGTGAGTTGGCACACAAACAAGCCAGTGACATGAGCAAAAACAACGAATCGCAGTTGTCAGTTGCCGTAGTGAAGAAAAAGACACAAACAAAGAAAAATAGTGACCATTTCGATTGCAAACGGTGTGGTACGAAACACGGAAAGCGATCTTGTCCAGCATATAAGAAGAAATGCAACACATGTGGAAAATTGGGACATTTTGAAGTTTGTTGCAGGTCCAAAAAGAATATTCATGTGGTACACAACTTGAAAGACGACGAAGCAAGCTCGCAATCGTCAAATAGTAGTGACACGATGTACATTGGCAGCATCACAGTACCATCAAAAGAAGAAGATTGGTTGGAATTAATAAAGGTGGGAAACAAAGCGTTTCACGCTAAGTTAGACAGCGGCGCTCAATGCAATGTTCTTCCGTTGCATATAATTGAAAAACTTGGTGTTATTGGTGAAATAAAACAATCCGAAGTGAAAAAGCTAGTAACATTCAGTGATCAGGGACTCAGACAACAAATGGTATTCTGGCAAAATATTACATCCAGTTACTGATCGTTCTTACATGATTCAGAAAGATGATGGAACGATAATGCGACGAAACACCAGTTTCATCAAACCAACGAAGATCGAAGGCACAATCACCAAACAAACACCAATTACTACAAACTTCAAGGTGGAATCACATCAAAATAGAGATGGGAGAATACAGTCTACAATTCAAGATCCAACAGTAGATGTACCCGAAAGATCACAACTACCCTTCACCAATTCAGATGATCTCAACAGAGGAAAAACTCCAATTAAGTCAACCTTGATAGAGAACAATGCAACAAAACAATCCCCTTTAGATTCGTCCAAATATATATCAAGATATGGCAGAACTGTAAAACCAGTTGTTAGATTAAATTTGTGAATATTGATCTCTGTTAAAAAACTAATTGATCAAGAAAATGTATTAGTTAGTGTTTGTCTGAAATTTATAATTTAAATGTCAACAAAGTTCTTAAAAATGCAGTGTTGTATGTGATTCATAATTTCAATGTGCAAAATAATGAAAGGTAAATAATAATTTTTATTTTGAGAAGGGAGATGTAACGATAACCGTGTATCGAGGTATCGAACAGCACATCGCTGTATGACAAGGCATGACCAGTCAGCATGGCATTGTGAGCGTTAATAAAACATACAGTTACATTGCAGTGCATTTGTGTCTTGTATAAAGCATCATTATCAAGTGTTCACCCAAAACCCTGCATGCAAAACGTTACATATACATTGAATTTATTAACTTGGTTCTGTTCCATCATAAGAAAGTAAAGCTGTATGCAACAATAAATTATTGAAATATATTTTATAATTTACTTAAAAGTACGAACAGTACTGACATTGTGTTACCGGAGACTTGCCAAAATGAGGACTCGTTTTTTATGATGACTTACAGGTACAAACTTCTTATACTACTTCAGAAGAGATCAATTTATATGTTAATACTGCACGTGACAGTAAATTATTATTACTACGGCAGCTTTATTATTAAGGATTCTTTCTCTGTTTCAATATTCCGTTTTCAAATATAAGAATAAGACGTACTTATTGTTCATGTGATTAGATAAACTGCGTTTCACTCCAAATATCCCTTTTTACTTTCCCGTATACGTACGTATACACGAAGCGAGCTTCAGATTATTTCACTTTCTTGGAAAATCTAGAGATAATTCTGAACAAAATTAGTAAACTCTCTTTTAAATCCATTGTTGTATGTGGAGATTTCAATTTTTATTTTCTGAGCGAATCCCACGAAAAAGAGCAGTTTCTCAATTTACTTCATTCTTTTAATTTAGACATTACAGTGAATGTACCTACACGGAATACGCTTAAATCACAAAAAGCATTAGATCAAATTATAATTAACAAAACCACAACTACATATGAAATAATAACGAATAATCTAGGATACAGTGACCACGATGCACAAATTCTTACAATTGCTAAGAACATAAACACTGACACAATAAATAATACACGCATGTGCAGAGCATTCACTAAAGTTAATATAAAATTAATTACGGACTACTTGATGAAGGAATCATGGGACGAAGTTTATAACGCTGTTGACACAAATGAAAAATATAATTTATTTTTCTCCAAGCTTTCAATTCATTTTAACGCGTGCTTTCCTCTTAAAAAGAGAAAATTAAATATTTCAAGCAAAAGTAATACTTGGATCACACAAGGAATTAGAACATCGTGTAAAAACAAACGTACGCTTTACTTTATTTCTAAACATCATAACGTATCACCCGGTTTCCATATATACTTCCGAGAATATAAAAGAATTTTAAGAAAAGTAATAGTTCAGGCAAAAATAATGAAAAATAGTCAGGACATTTTGAGCGCTAGTAACAAAACTAAAGCAATGTGGGATATCGTAAAAAATACAACCACATCATCTCGATACCTTGTAGAGAATGTTATTTTAAAGGATAATGACAGAGAAACGAGTAATCCGGAAAAAGTTGCCAATCTCTTCAACAAACACTTTTCCAGAATTGCGTCTGATCTCACGAAGGGACTAAAATCACAAAATTCAACATTTTACACTTCCCAAAAAATTTCAGATACGATGTTTATTCCCGAAACTTCTCCCAACGAAATCCTCAGAATAGTCAGTAAACTAAAAAATAAATATTCATCTGGTTTAGATGAATTTCCGGATTGTTTATTAAAAACTTGTGCACCTGCCTTTATACATCCGTTAACTCACATTTTCAATGCTTCTTTATGTACAGGAATATTTCCAGATATTTTCAAAACAGCAAAAATTAAGCCACTTTTTAAAAAAGGGAACAAAAATGATATTCAAAATTACCGGCCAATTTCTCTTTTGTCAGTTTTCTCAAAAATATTAGAAAGGCTTTTCTACTTACGAATGGAAACATTTCTCAGGAAAAACAGAGCGTTTTCAGACTCACAACACGGTTTTAGAAAATCAAAATCTACGGAAACTGCCATTTTTTCTTTTCTCAAAGATGTTGCTTCATCAATAGACCAAAATGAAATACCCATTGGAATATTCTTAGATCTCTCGAAAGCTTTTGACGTTATTGACCATAAGATCTTGCTCTCAAAATTACCTTCGTATGGAATTCGTGGTATTGCCCTAGATTGGATAACTTCTTACCTTAAACATCGGACTCAAAAAGTAGAAATACCATACTGGCAGGAAAGGACATTACATACTTATATTTCCAATTCTTTGCCAATTGTGCATGGGGTCCCGCAAGGTTCGATCTTAGGTCCTATTCTCTTTCTGTTATATGTAAACGATATGCCCTCGTCTATTAAAAATGGAAGAACGGTTCTGTTTGCTGATGACACGAATGTTCTTTGCAAAAAAGAAGCAGTAAATAGTACAATTTCAGAAGTTTCAAATTGGTTTAATAATAACAAATTAATTGTTAACGAAAGAAAAGCTGTTTCAATGCATTTTTGCATCTCAAATCGGAAATCGCATGTTCCATTGAAAATGAACAATATGCAATTAGCTGATGTTGAGGCAACAAAATTTTTAGGTCTTTCAATTCAATCAAACCTCAAATGGAATGTACATATAACAGAATTAAACACTAAATTAAGTTCATTATGCTATGCATTCAGAATTCTTTCAAATTCTGTCAGCCTTCATGCAGCTCGTTGCGTTTATTTTGCAAATGTGCATTCCCGCCTGAGATATGGCATAATATTCTGGGGAAGCTCATCCTGTAGTATTCAGACCTTCAGATTGCAAAAGAAAATTATTCGAATAATGAAAAAATGCCTTCCACGTGATTCCTGCAAGCCTCTTTTCATTGAGCTGGGAATCCTACCATTGCCTTGTCTATTTATTTACGAATCTGTAATATTTGTCAAAAATGACCTACTTAACGGAGGGAACATATTTTCATGCAATATTGATATTTATAATTACAACACACGCCGTAGAAATCACGTGCATCAAGTGTCAGTATCAACAGCTCAGTACAAGAAATCAACATACAATACATGTACGTTACTTTACAACGCATTGCCAGATGACATAAAACAATTAAAGTCGGTATACAAATTTAAGTTAAAAGTAAAATCTTTTCTGCTGCAAAACTGTTTCTATACAATTAGAGACTATACTGATCGTGAAAAAGAAAAATAATGTTTAATGTAACAAAACAAAGATGTATAATGAATTAGTTTATGTTTGCATTGTATACATTTAAAAAAATATTTAATACGCCTGTAACAAGTAATGTACTTCAGCTTCCGGGTCAATGACCCCCATCTCGATCAGGTTTTTGTCCAGTTTCCCTGATCCATAGAGCAAATGCTGAGATGGCCCCTTGTTTTGCTTCTGGACGTAAATGTAGCTTCACTGTGCGCACGTTTTGTTGAGCACTCCTTTTGCTTGTAGTTCATTTACAGTTGAAATTGATTTTCTATAACTCGGGAAAAAACATTTTTCAAATATCTTTATTTTTCTAAAATAATTATTTTCTAAATTAATTTTTTCGTTTTCTTTTCTTTTTTTTTTTTTAATAAAATTCTGGCCCTCAAGAAAATGTGCGCAGATAAATTTCTTTCCCCACACGTCATATACAGTTTTTACTGTTTTTTGACTAAATAAATAAAAAAAAATAAAATAAGTGATATACGTAGTATAGGGAAAGTTATGTAATGCTCCGCGAAAAAATGTCCAATTTTCGGCGGAAAAAAATTAATTGCCGGGCCGTGAAAACGAATAAGTGGATAAAACTAGTTGCTAAATTAAGAAAAAAAAATCCTCTATCTCGTGGTGTGGTCAAAATCCATGATTTGTTGCTTCTTTATACTTAAAAATCGATTGACGGCATTCCGTCCGTCTGTGGTCAACGCTAGCGCCTAAACCGTTCGGTCGATTTTCTTCAAAATTGATATTCCCCAGTCGATCTGATTCTAGTCGAAGCTTTGTGATTTTGAAAAAGATTCTTTAAAATTTGGGGGTACTTTATATGAAGCCCCCCGGGGATTTTCAACATTTTCTCAAAAACGGCTCCAAATTTTTTCTTTAAATTTCTTGTATGAATAGAGGAAAATACACTTTTTAACATGGTATAGGTCCAATTTTCACGTACAGCTCTGAATTTTCGAAAATTGTGAAAGTTTGAATTCTTTTCGGCATCTTTCTCCAACTACAAAATTGAAGATAGAGGTTTTTTCTTCAAATAAAATTTGTTCTGCATATTGAGTTCTTTAATAAAGGTCATGTAAATGTTTTTCACAATTTTCGTAGTTTTCGTGCAATATTGCGTGCAATATGTGCAATTTTAAAAAATTACAAAAACAAAATTTCCTCAAAAACGGCTCCAAATTTTTTCTTTAAACATTTGGTAGGGATAGTGGTAAATGTACTTTATCAATGACATAAAAGCCATTTTGGTCTATCGGTTGGTTTTTTCAAAAATTACAAAAATGTAATTTTTTTTACTTGTCTCTCACGTCGTTAATATTTACATTATCGGCAATTTTTTTACATTATTATATTTACGAGTATATATGCTTTAAATAATGTCAAGTAAAGTTTCTCGAAAACACTACCGTTTTCTGTGAAAAGTAGCTCAAATTTCGGCATTTTCAGAAATGCTCAAACGTCATTTTCTCGTATATGGCTGCAATTTTCTTCTTGAAACTTTTGTAACGGATAGTGCTAATTACACTCATTAGTATAGCGTGAAGTTTATTTTGAGTTTTTTTTTGTTTTTTTCAAAAATTATATAAATGTAAATTTTTTGAAAGATCTCTCACATCTTTAATATGCACATTATCCGCAATTTGTAAAGATGATTATATTTGTGAGTGTAAGTGCTTCAAATAAAGTATTTGAAAACTCAAAAATTTTCTGTGAAAATGAGCTTCAAATTTCGCATTTTTAGTAGTGCTAAAACGCCATTTTCTCTTAAACGGCACATAATTTTTAAAAGAAAATTGTCATTTACGGCTAGGTTTTTGTGTTCTTTAATATTCTAAAATTAATGTTTCTGTTCTACCAATAGGAAACTGAAAAATTAAGAAAATGACAAAAAAATCTACTTTTGGCGATGATAGATGGTAGCTGGCAAGAAAGAGTATGTGGCAATTCCGAATAGCTAGCGAAAACCCAGGAAAATAGAAAACTAATACGGGAAAGTCTGTGCCATTCTGTAGCACCACTAGTTTCTCTTAATGGATAGTTGGAAATAACTGCTGGATTTGAGAGGTGGCAGAGAGATATAAAATGAAAACACGTAGAGAAATATAGTACATATGTACTTTTTATGGACAGACATTTTTATTTGCATATGAATATAAAACGTTTTGCAGGAACAAACATTCAAATGATCCCTTTCACCATTGCAAGAAAATATTCAAATAATAAATAATGTTTCTTTTAATTTTACATAACAGGAAATAGAACAACACATATATTTACAGAATAAATGAATAGATTAAAATATATTTTCAAAACACGAACACTTAAGACTAAGATTCCACTACAGGAAATTGTAAAACCAACCTTATAGTGGTAAAACATAGATAAAACAAAGGCAAAAAATAATTGATTTCCTGGGCCAATTTTGAAAACAACAATTACATTAAGTAAAGATAAAAATGAAAACATTAAAAAATCGAAAGAAAAAATGTTTCACTAATCACTCAAGAGAAAACTCACTACCAATCACCACTTTCGGCAATACGGACAAGGTTTTTGCCGTGCAAAATGGCGCCTTGGGTGGCCTCACTGCCAAGGCGAGAGTCATCTATCTAGGGGTATATATACAGATCATTGGGTGGAAGCCACTAAATCGCGAGACGCCATCATGAATGCCCAACTCGATCGTGCGCACCGTACGGAAAAGCGAGGAAGTAGCCTCAAACTGGCTTCAAAAATTTTGTCCAAAAGGCGGCTAGTTGACACACCTATATATCTTAAAACGTGGCCTGAACGGGGTCCGCCGGTTGTCGACAACTGGCAGTCTCGGTCGGCCGCCGGCTCCCGGGTGTCCGCAACCGGCTGTGAAGGGCAGTCGAGCGCGTGGTCTCCAGCGTTGCCAGGTCGGCGGGATTCCCGCTAAATGTAGCGGTTTTTCGAAGTACTTCGCAGGAAAAATTTGTCCTTCGCGGGCAGCGGGAAAAACAGCGGATTTTATTGACAGTCGCGGAAATTCGGCGGATTTATAAATTGAAGATTTTATGCTTGATAAATTTAAAAAAATTAAAACTGAACAAGTTATTTATTTTCATGAGCAATTTTCCTTTTTAATTCTATATGTGTTTATTTTTTGTTTGAAGTTATATTCTTAGCTTTCATGCTGTAACAATGTAACAAAAATCTGTTTATGTTATGTCGGGCTCCTGGCGACGAAGTAAAGTTTCAAGTGGATTGAAATTTGATTGTATCAATTGACAATTCGTTTCGGTTTAAGAAGAGTTGGAAAATGTTGCCATAATTATAGGTTCCCAGAGAAGCTACTGCAACAAGTAAATGCGAATGAAAAATATAAGTCAGATTTAGAAAATCACGATGATTTAACCGTTTTGTTAGATTTTGTACGAGTATGAACAAAAGCTTATCAATTAAAGTGTTGAATAAACTGAAATTTTAACTTTCGTTGAAACTAAAAAGTTTATATAATTTTAATCTACGTTCATTTATATAATTATATAACATAATGTATGTTTATACAATATTTTATTTGCTACATTTTCATAAATTTAAAATAAATTAATAAAATTGAATAAAATGTTACATATACAAATATTTTTGAGTTATTTTCCTATTTGATATTAAAAGTTTTGTTGTAATATGTTTCTTTATGTACTATTATTATTCGCGGTTCTTTAGCGGAAAATTGTTTGAATTTCGCGGGATCTTTGTGGGAATTTTAAACGACATCTAGCGGGTTTTTAGCGGGAAATGGAATCAGTGTGGAGGATCTTGATCGTCCGCACCTGGCAACACTGGTGATCTCGAGAGAAGAGAGGTGAGTGATCGCTGGTCGATAAAAATCGCGGAGAATGCAGACCTCTAGCATTTACACATAAATTATTAATTTAAAAAAAGAGGTTGCTACAGATCATTTTCTCACTACCCTAGTTGTAGGTTACTAAATGTTGAAAAAGGTTCTGAGTTCCCGCTTCTTTTTCGTTTTGAAATCTTTTCAGATGTGAAAATGCAGTTCGAAAATGGATTTCACTGACTTCAATGATAACTCCAGAGGCACAGCCATTTTCAAGTGATACTGAAACAGACCCAGTAGCTATACAAATGGAAATTATTTACCTAAAAGCTGATGGTGCAATTCAGGGCAAATTCCAGGAAAAAAAATTGATTGAATTCTACAAACTCCTCCCAATGGACCTTGATCCAAAAATTAAAAACTTTCTCAGAAGTTTCTTGTATTTGGTACAAATTATAGATGTGAACAGACTTTCTCGAAAATGAATGAAGTGAAGTGTAAATAAAGATGTCACAAGTGGTGAACATTTTAATAATAAGGGTAAGAAAAATTGAGCCACACATTAGCAATAGTCTCAAAATGAATTTCAGTGCTCTCAATGAGATATATTTACAAATTATTTATCACTTCTGTGTTTAGAAAAGAATTTTAAAGTTGTAATGCTAGATGTGGATTAATTAACACATATTTTGTCTAGTAGAATGGTGAGCTCATATACCCATATGTTTTTCAAATTAATTTGTGAATTATCTGTGTTTTTGTTCTCTAATTACAATTTAATTTAACAAATGGTGATCAATTCTATCCTAATATATAATTTTTTGGCTGATAAGGTTCTTAAAAACTTCCCATCTGGTCCCCAGCTGACGAAAGTTTGGTGACCCATGAAATAGAGTGTAGAAGTAATACCCAATGAACATTACTTAAAAGATTCATGACTTCAAACTTTTCAACCGTTCGAGAAGTTTGAGGAAACAATTTGGCGCCATTTCTCAGAAAATGGTGTTTGATCGTTTCTGAAGATGCGGAATTTTTATACTGCGATTTTTCTTACTTTGCCCCTCAAGGCCACTCAAACCCAATCTTTGCGATGGAATATGTCACGGTATTTCGCATGATCGCGACCGTATCAAGCAGTGCTTGCGACCATGCGACTTCTACCGGCAAGACCGAGAAAGACGCGAAATGCCGTGACATATTCCAAAGCGAAGATGGGATTTGAGGGGCAAAGTTAGAAAAATTGCAGTATAGTTTGCACAGAAAACGGTTGCGTTATCGAGAAACATTACATGACATTCTTTAAAGCACATGTACACAAAAATATAATAATGCCAAAAATCGCCGCTAATGTAAATATTAACGACGTACGAGACAAGTAAAAAAATACATTTTGGGAATTTTTGAAAAAAAAAGAGAATAGAACAACATGGTGTCTATGTCATCTCATAGAGTACATTAGGCACTATCCTTACCAAAAGTTTATTTTAAAAAATATGTACATGACAATGAAAGAACTCACTTTGGAGAACAAATTGTATTGGGAGAAAAAATATCTATCTTCAATTTTATAGTTGTAGGAAGGCGCCGAAAAATCTTTCAATTTTCGAACATTCAGTATTGACCGTTAAAATCGGACCTTTTCAAAATTCCATCAGCCACATGGCTGGCTGGCAGTCCACAAGCCCCTAGCCACAGATATCCCCCTAGCGCCCTTTTGTGAGACCGATCCTGGGCAAGTGTACCTAGGGTAATTTGCTATTGTTTTCCCCAGGGGCGCTACTGCGCCAATTTTTGGCGTTTGATTTGAATACCAGATAGCGCAGGCCTTGATACAATATCCGCAATATATCCACTAGTTCAAATCGAAACTCTGATTTAATTTTGCAAGTATCGGTCAAGTGCCTTTACTGGGATCTGTTTTACATGCTGACAAGCGTCCGCATGCTACCTTACCGGACCTATGTCACCTTAATAAGTGTATTTTTCTCTATTCTGACAAATTTAAAGTAAAAATTGAAACAATTTTTAAGAAATTTTTGAAAATGTCCGGGGGCTTCATGTAAAGTACCCCCAAATTTTGAATGATGTCTTTCAAAATCGCGGCTCCTCGAGTGGAACCAGATCAACCGGGGAATATACATTTTGGAAGAAATCATACGTATCGTTTAGGCGCGTGTGTTGTTAACAGCCTGACGAACGGAAGTTGTGAAAAACTAGTGCTACTGAATGGCGCAGACTTTCCCGTATTAGTTTTCTATTTCCTTGGATCTGGGTTAATTATTCGGAATTGCCACGTACTAGTGCCAGCTGCCACCTATCGTAGACCAAATTACTTCTTTTTTTTTTTACATTTTCTTAATTTTTCTGTTTCCTAATGGTATAACGCAAATATTAATTTTCGAATATTAAAGAACAGGAAAACTTCGTCCTAAATGGCAATTTTCTTTGAAAAATGTAAAGCCGTTTTTAAGAAAATGGCTTTTAATCGCTACTAAAAATGCAAATTTGAAGCTCTTTATCACAGAAAATGTTTGAGTTTTTTAAACACTTCAATTGAAGTCGTTTGAAGCACTTACACTCACAAATACGATAGAGTTTACAAATTATTAGTAATGTGCGTATGAAAGGCGTGGGAGATCTTTCAAAAAAATTACATTTCTGTAATTTTTGGAAAAAAACAAAAAAATCCTAAATTGAGATTTACGTCATATTAAAGAGTGCAATTAGCACTATCGGTCCGGAAAGTTTGAAGAAAAAATTTGGAGCCATTTTTGAGAAAACGGTGTTTGAGCGTTTCTGAAAAGTCGGAATTTTGAGCTAGTTTTCACATAAAATAGTTCAGTTCTCGAGAAAGTTTATCCGACATTATTTAAAGCATATGTACTAGTTAATATAATGATGTGAACAAATCGCCGCTAATGTAAATATTAACGACATGAGAGACAAGTCAAAAATATTACATTTTTTTAATTTTTGAAATAACAAAATAACAGAACAATATGGCGTTTATGTCATCTCATAGACTGCATTGGGCACTATCCTAGACAAAAAGTTTAAAGAACCAATTTAGAGCTTTTCTGAGAAAATCTTGTTTTTGTAATTTTTTAAAATAGCACATATTGCACGCAATATTGCGCGAATGTTAAAATGTTAAAACTAGTGGTGCTACAACAGCACATACTTGCCTATATAATTGGAAATAGCTACATAGGGTTGAAATACTGCACTTTCTGTCCTACTAACATCTTAGCTATCACGAAGTCTACAGGAAGGAGACTCAACTTCGGTGGTGGGGGCGTCGGCAGCTACTTGAAAAAGAAAACATAACAAGACTTCTTGCGCTTCAGTGATATCACGCGGCGAATAAAAGAACCACGAAGGAGCCCATCAAAGCAGCCAATGGCAGCAAATCCAAGCGTTTCCGCGGGAAGCAATATTTATTTACAGTATTAACGGGACACACCCTTGACAATAATGATAATAATCATAATTAATAAATCAATTATTATGAATTTCTCACATAAATACAGCACAAACTGCGTAAAGACAAGTCAAGAGAGCTGCAATTCATTGCCTTACAGTCTTCTAGATCAAGATAACAATGAACGCGGTTCTGTTCCAAATCGACTAGCATTAGAATTCTGCCTCACTACTACTTCTTTTCCATCTTATAGTCTTGGATTGAGGCACGCCCAAACATACCCCAGCAGTGCCGAGCGCCAACAAGCCAACATGCGTCATTATGCAACTGACCGGCGCGCCTTCGTAAGAAACTTCCATCACCCACCGCGTGATGTCGCTGAAAAATGAAGGAGTCTAGTTTTGTTTTATTATTTTTCAAGTAACTGCCGACGTTTTTCGAACATACCCCCCACCATGCCTCTAACACCGGAGTTGAATCTCCTTCCTGTAGACTTCGTGTTAGCTATTATTTGAAAACGTCCAAACGCCCAAGAAGCGAACAACTCATTGTTTCCAACGGAGTGTTTTCAAAACTATGTGAATTCTACAACTGCATAAAAATATAATACAAAAGTTTGAAAACATATTGAAAAAAGAAGCCTGATACTTTACAGCTATATCAAGTCACAACAATGACGCGAAATTGACAGAAATTCACGTCAGCGGAACGAAATTCAATTGTTGCATCCCTTCATTGTCGATACTCCCTTAGTAAGCTAACAATTTTTATTTCAAATATTCAAAAATAAATAATTTATTTAAGGATTAATGTGTTAATATAACAAAAGTTCAAACGTAAAAATAAACAAAGAAATAATATACAAAATTGCAAATTCTAATTTACGACGCATCAGGCTGTCTGAAGCGCAGTAAATTTGCAGCGAGCTATTATGTTTGTCACGAAAATATAAAATACCTACTCGTATTTTCAAAAAATTAAGTATCACCTTATTTGAAGATGATTTTTTTATAAATGTTTTCGTTGACAAAACCATTTGGAGAAAATCGGCTGAACGGTTTTAGTGGCAAGCGTTGTTCACCAAGAGACGGACGGACAGACAGATCCACAGACGTTTTGCTTGCAATTGGTTTTTCGGTTTCAAGGACCCACAGAACCCAGGAATCCTGGTTGCATCACGTGTTAGGAAATTTTTTTCTTAATTTAGCAACTGGATTTATCCACTTTATTGTTACCAGGGCCCAGTAATAGTTTTTTCTGCCGAAAATCCGTTTTTTCGCCCAGCATTACATAACTGTATCTACGTAAAGTATACGGGAAAACATGGTGTAAGAATAAGCATGGTATATTTACGCCATGGGTATACCCTGATTTGGAATCAGCAAAGCGACCGGTGCCACATGGACCTGATGCTCCCATACCAGTGTTCACCACACTCCCTGGGACTCCTATCTCCGATAGTGAGGATTCTGGTTCTGGGGGACAATTCAGGAGTTAGCAGTAGCAGTGAATACGATGGAAGTGTTGTTACAAAAGAGCACTTCTTCAAAGATAAGCTCAGTGATTTAATACGTGACCTCTGTTTGTCAAACCAAGCACCTGAACTTTAAGCATCCAGACTAAAAGAAAAGAAATGTCGGAAACTGGAAGCAAAAATAACACTTAACTGGTCATTGGTACAGCTTTGTCATAGTTGTCAAGAACTTTTGGGTAAACATAAAGCAGAAAAATATGCAAAACTGATACAAGACTTTCTCTTAAACTTTCAAAATGTGTGTGGAACTATAAGCACTAAGGTTCACTATCTCCATAGCCATCTAGACAAATTTCCAGAAAATCTTGGCAATATGTATGAGTAACAAAGCGAGCGGTTCCGTCCAGAAATAACGGTAATGAAAGTTGAATATCAGGGCAGATGGGATAGACACATAATGGCAGACTACTACTGGCACCATCAACGTGATTGCCCTGATTTGCCGCATAAAAGGAAATCATACACTGTTTTGTGATTCTTTGCAGGCTGTAAATATAAATATATTGAATATATTAATATTACGTTTTTCAAGAATTTAATTTTGTATAAATACACAGAGCTAGTTACATTTAGTTCAAGTTTTATGCAATTTACGAAAAGTCATTTGCAATTTACTCAATAAAATAAAATAATATTTTTCTAAGTGATTTTCATTATTTCAAAACCTAGAGCCAATCTATCAAAACCAATGCCGTATTTGGAATCTGTGCATTAAACATACCCTAAAATGGCTTTAAATTATTTGGCAAGAAAATTAGTGTTGACCAGTATAATTATATTTTATTTTTTATAACAAAAATTCAATCTAATTTAGTTTTAGATTTTTATTATGTAGTTTTTTCTCCGTTAGCAGATTCATCAGACAGTAATGCTCTTAATAGCAGTATTGAACCAGAAGAAGCACCTAAAATTGCGTATAGTCCGACGAATAGCAGTGATAGTTCCGATTAAACGGTTTAATTAATGAAGTGACATCTGAAACTGACTGAGATGAACTCAATGGCAAAAGGAGCAGCAGAATTGTGGAATGATTACTTCAACATCGGGAACGTAGAGTGATCAACTGAAAGCCTTAGATGATAACACGAAAAAGAAAATCTTTACTTCTGTTTTGTTTCCTAAACAACCTTTTGTATTTCCAGTCACTGCAGGCAAGATGCAAAACAGAAGTTTCCAAGAAAAGTGGATAACTAATTCCGAAACTGGTTTTCCATTTCTTGCTTATTCCAAAGCAGAAGATGGAGTTTATTGCAAAATCTGCTGTTTGTTTTTCTTGACGGGGTAGGAAAAGGTGGTCATGAAAATTAGTCACCAGCTCCTTCAGAGATTGGAAAAAAGCAAAGGAAACTTTCACAAAGCATATGAATAAGCAATACCACAAACACTGTTTTATGATGGCGGAGGCATCTCTCAAAGTTTCAGCAGGAAAATGTCAAGACATCGCGTCTCAATTAGATACTCAAAGAGCAAGAGAAAAGGAAGAAAACCGAGCAGCTATACGACCAATAATAGAAATAATCCTATTTTGCGCAGAACAAGAACTACCTCTCAGAGGTGATAATGACAGTAGACCTCTTGTTCTAGAAAAGCCGGCAAAAAATGGCAAATTTCGAGCTCAGTTGCGATTCAGAGCAAATTCTGGCGAAGAAGATTTGAGAAAGCACGTCGTCAACAGCCGCAAAGAGGCCACGTATTTGAGTCCGCTTGATAATCAAGACAGTAAACAACGCAAGTTGTTTGGATGAAAACCATGGATGTATCAGGCACAGAACAATTTTCGATCTGTATTAGACAAGTAGACACAGAAAATATTTACAAACTCCAATAATACGCGAAGATTTATAGGATTTCTTTCTATTCACGAAAATCTAACCAATGTAATTTTGAAGCGCTGTGATGAGCTAGGTCTTGATATGTCCAAGTGTGTTGGGCAATGATATGATGGCGCAGCGACGATGGCAGGTCACATTATTGGTGGCCCGTCTAGACTCAGGCAACAGTACTTGAATGCAAGATACGTTCATTGTGCAAACCATCGCTTAACCCATTTATTCCCACTGCCCCATTATTGGGGCGTTTCACTTTATTATATATTTAGAGTTATTAGAATTTCATTTCAACAAAATTTTATTATGAAGTGATTGAGGTTGGCAATATGTAACGCGTCAACGGTCGAGACACGTTTTTATTTCATTCTAACCGTTTCTAGTGCACGGCAAAGATCACAGTTTTTCGAAGTTATGGCTTCAAATAAAAGGTGAGTCCTTCTTTTCGCCTTAGTTGTTGAATATTCTGATAATACGATTTTCCCTCCTTCTCGTGTACATTCTCAACATATCTGTATAAGAAAATTGCGAAAAACTTGTGTGTGAGCAAAATAATATCAGTGTAAACAATACTGCCCCAATAGTGGGGCGGTGGGAATAATTGGGTAGGGGTTTGTTTATTTCGTTGTTAGTACAATATAGCTGATTATTACTCACATTATTATAAATATTCACAATATTCGGGTTTATTTACTATGATTGGTCGTGCGTGAATCACATAACCTTACTTTTCTTGACTTACAGTCTTACGGTGCACGAAATTGCATCGATACTTGAAGACGACAATGATTTTTTGAACGGAAATATATATATATATATATATATATATATATATATATATATACATATATATATATACAACCTCCTGAAAATCATTTGTTGTCAGATAGTGATAGTGAAGACGAGGATAAAAATGCTTCTGTAAATAGTTTGAGCGGCAATCAGTTGCGTGATCATGCAGAGCTAGTTGCAAAAAAACTTGATAAAGAGACTGGTTGTGTCATGGATGTTGAAATAGGTACACCAGGGGATACGTGCGAAACAAATGACTGTACAGATAATAGTAAGGGAAAGGTCCATTTGCCTTCTGTTAGGATGTGGTCAAATACTGATGTATCGTTTGCTTCTGAATTATGCTGGGAACAACCAGAGTGGTTAAGTGATAATTATACTCCAGAAGAGCTCATTGAAAAATTTTATGATAATGAAGTAATACAGCTCATTGTAGACAGCTGTAAGAATTTTGCATTGCAACAAATATAGAATAAATGAAAATGAAGTTTTCTTAGCTATCCTTCTTTTGAGTGGTTATTCTTCAGTGCCCAGATACAGGATGTACTGGGAAACCTCTGAAGACACTCACAATGCTGCTATTTGTAAAGCTATGGCTAGAAACAAATTTGAAGACATGTTAAAATATTTACATGTGTGTGATAATTTGAATTTGGATGCAACTGATAAATTCGCAAAAGTGCGACCCCTTTGGTCATTATTGAATCAAAGATGGCTAACATTTTTTCCAGGAGCTGCTAATTTATGTGTTGACGAAGCAATGGTGCCATATTATGGTCGCCATGGTGCTAAGTAACATCTTCACGGAAAACCAATTCGCTTTGGATACAAATTTTGGTGTCTTTGTAATAGATTAGGTTATTTAGTTCAGGGAGAGCCATACCAAGGGGCTAAAACAGGAAATTCGAATCTAAATTGAGGAGTTGGTGGATCAGTTGTTATGCAATTGGTTGAGAAATTACCAAAAAAGGGCAATACAGTCTTTACACAGATAATTTTTTCACATCACTAAAACTTTTAGATGCGATGAAACGCGCAGGACATTTGTGCACTGGTACAATTAGGGCAAACCGTGTAGAAAATGCTCCATTAGAAGCAATAAATGCAATGAAAAAGAAAGAGGATATTTTTGCCAAACCACAGACGTTACAAGTGGTGTTACTTAGTAAGATATCACGATAACAACATAGTAACAGTTGCATCGACTCACAAGAGAGTTTCACCCTATTGGAAAGGCAAAAAGATATTCTGCCAAAGAGAAAAGGAGAATTGAAATCCAGCAGCCGGCATGCATTGCCTCTTACAATTGTTTCATGGGAGGAGTAGATCGTTTAGACCAAAACGTAGCTTCATACAGAATTAATATTCGTATGAAAAATGGTACTATCAAATGACTGCTTTTCCCTTGAATGTGTCTGTCAATAATGCTTGGCAATTGTACCGTCTAACTCCAAAAGGAAAAGAAGAAAGTATGGATTTACTCTCTTTCACTAGGTACATTGTACAAACATATTTGCTGAAGGGAAATGAAAGACCTGGCCCATCTCCAAAACCACTCAAAAGGAGGGTAACAGACACTATCCGTTTAGACGGAATGAACCATATAAATATCAAGAGCTCTACTCAGATACGATGCGCATTATGTCATAAAAATACGACAAGGAAATGCAAAAAATGTGATGTTGGATGCCATGTTAATTGCTTTGAATCTTTTCTTTCTCCATAATACTTTTAATAAATTAGATAAAATACTTTTATCTTAATTTTTCTTTGTATGTTTCAATATTTAATATGTAACTTCATCAGTAAATACAAAATGTTGATACACAACCAATTGTTTTCAAATATTTGTAGTCACAAATAACACCTACCCTTTCATTCCCACCGCCCCAATAATGGAGCGGCATTTTTCGTCCAAAAGCGTAACCGAAATTACCAAATATTGATAAAAACATATTTATCTCCTTATTGTAATAAACATATGTAATAATAATTGTGTAATTTTCAAAACAAATAATTGTGGGAATAAATGGGGTTAAACCTTGCGTTATCTAATAAAATGTCAATTTCTATGGTTAAGAATTGACTTGGGTACGGTCAACGAAGTAATGAATCTCTTTCGAAATCAGCTATCAAGAAAAGAAGACTTCCCGGCTTTGCGAACCCGATTCATCGAAAGACACGACAGTGTCTTAACATTCATCGAACTCTTCAACTGTATTTGCATTAGTTTGGCAGAAGTTTCTAAGGAAACGCGGACAATTTCTTAAACGGCCTCAACTTTGGAAGAAAAGCTATAGAAAAAAGTGAATTTCTGGTTAGTCTTGTCGTTTGTGAGAAACTTTTCAGTGTCACTTTACAACTGTCTGTGCTTCAAGAAAAACCACTCAATCTAGTATCAGCCCTGCAACATGCGAAAGAGGTTCTCGGGTCTTTAAGAAATCACCATAAAGACGCAGGCAAAATCTTTAAATAAATTTTCAACTCTGCTTCGCAGCTTCAGATGAAATTTTTAAAACAGACATGAAACTTCCACGATTTACAACGAAGGAAACAATGCGCTCAAATCCACAAGTTTATTCGGTAGAGAGTTATTACAGAGTGACAGTCTTCATCCCTTGTCTTGATAGTTTGACTCAAAATTTAACAGACAGATTTACTTCAAATGAAGATATTCTTCCAAGTTTCCAGGTGCCTCCTTCCAGGCCTCGCATCCACCCATGAAATGAACAAGTTGTAAAATTTATCTCCATACATTGATATCAGAACATCACTCTCTGCAGTAAAAGCTGAGTATGAAACAATAGTGTAAAAAAGCTTCCATAATAGATGCTAACCTCGAGATGCTAAAAGTCTTAGAGAACTGCGATCCAGTATATTTATGTACTATTGGACTATCTTAGCTACCGTACCAGTAACAACTGCTAGTATGGAGAGATCATTTTCTGCAATGAAGAGAGTATAAAGTTTTAAACGTAGTGTAATGCGTGATAATAGACTCAGTGCACTAGCCATGATTTCAATTCATAGAGATATCACTGTGGATCCATGACAAAGTGATTGCCATTATGGCTGGAAAGAAGATCAGAAAATTGCTTTTGTAGTTGACACCTCCTCTAGTTTGGATTATTGGAATAGAAAAGAATAAATTAAATATTGTGTTTAAACATTCGAAATAATGTTTAAATATTGAGGTACATCAGAACACACATGTCAGTGTTCTTTAGAACATAAACATTTGGGAAGGGAATTAATAAAGATGCGGCAATATGTAACGCGTAATATGTAAAGAACGGGATAAACATATTATTAAATTAATATTGACAATGCATGTAGAGAGAGACATTGTTATATAAAAAGAAAAGACAGTCGTGACTTGTTTTTGACAAGCAACGAAGGAAAGCTGAATTCAGGAGATCGAACCAAGAATGAAAACAAAAGAGATGTAGATTTTGTAAACATTAGATGCGTTTTGGTCGCGCTGAGGTGCGGATCGTGAGTTGCAGGCAGAGGACGAGAGATTTTCTTAAAGTTAGTAGAGAAGCGTTTTGATCGTGGCGAGGTACAGATTGTAAACTGTAGGGCGAGACGCGAGACTTTCTGAAAAATAGTTTGCAGAAATGAGATGCTAGGGTGACGCGATCGTAAGAACATTCGGACGCGACATGAACTGTTGATGGAATATTTAAGTACGTAATTATTTACGTGTGTGGATGTAGCAGAAATGGACTTCGCAGCCTAATAAGAATGATGATTTATGGTGAATGGTAGCAGCAGACGACGGTCAAGAGTGCAGTTCAGCGTGTCGACAGGGTATAATCGGGAGGAAATAAGAACTTGATTAGTCAGAAATCTCGTTATTCAAGGCCCAAGAATGTCTATAATTTTAGTTAGATTTAAAATTAAAGACCTTTTTTTTCAAGTTAGTTGATGGCTATCAAAGGGAATTGTTAACAGCAAAAGGAAATTGTTAATATTAGAGAGGAATCATCAAAATTAAACGATTTTGAGAAAAAAAGGATGATTGAATGAAGAACGCGGTTCGACTCTCAGGCGCGGATCCTGGGTGATGAATACAAATTTTTTTGTGCAATTTTTGTGGGAAAACTAACATCTAAAATCTCTGAGAAACTTATAATCTTTCCAGTGTCCCAGAATCGGGACTAACCGAGACATTTTTTGACACACTGTCAGACAATTCTAGAAATTTATAAAATTTAATGCTGAAACTAATGTATTTATTTAGAAATTGGGATTTAATTTGTATAAAACGGCTTCGCAAACCCACGACCCTACAAATTTCTGTAAACGGTTCATGGTTTCACGTTACGTACTCATGGTTGTTAGGAAATCACAATAAAGTAAGGGAGATTAGGAATTATTTCTGTGGAACGCTAATGTGGAGGCGATTATAAATAGATAATAGGATACGAAAACCAAGTTCCGCTTGTAAATGCGATTATATTGCGAGTTTAATTTTAATCGTGATTATTGAAACATGATTAGCGAGATACTTGAATGAGTTTGATGAAACCGGCACTATGTTAAGTAAAATGAATGCCTCAACTTCGCGGGCTCTATTAAATTAGGCAATATTCTCCGCTTCGATTCCTTTCTGTATTAATTTAATATTACTTTATTTCAAATGCAAATATCTAAAATTTCGCCCACCCTGGCTTGCTCAGTATTTGCGAGTATTTTTTTACTTATATTAATAAAAAAATAGTTGAAGGTCAAAGAAAAATTGATATTTGTGGATCGACAGCCGTACAGAATAACCAGTACCAACGCTTCACGTAGGTATTTTTTTAACTCGTTTAAATTAAATTATTGAAATAAGAAAACATGTTCATCCTTCTGACAAACGTTACAATTTCCGTCTTCTCCAATTCCTTTTGCAATTAACGAAACTCGCAGCAATTGCTACAATTATACAATAACAAAAACATAATTACTATACAAATCGACTACATTCATACACGATTTACAAACATTCTCTGATTATTTCATTCATGGCCTGTTCTCTTCAATTCTTTCTTATCATCTACAATTATTCTGAAACCAAGAACACAATTTGATCTTCCTACATACAAAATAATTGGAAGAGTCATTTAACTTTCCTGGGGCTCTTCAGCAAGCTTGAAAGACGATTTGCTGCATCATTCCGCAATCCGTTGTGCCATGCCATCTTGCAGATGGATCTCATTCCGTCTCCATTTACGTCTACTCGAATATTCTCAAATTTCTTTAAAATTTAGTCACTCGCTTACTTCAATCGCAATTCACTTTGATTCTAACTCTCCTAATTAAATAATTCAACTTGAGGTAAATATGACTAGCCAAATAACTGCGCTGACAATTTCACTTTCCCCTACCCCTTCCTTACACCGTAGATTCCATACACCTCCCAGACGCCTTGACTATTGAGGAAGATCTTTGTCGCTCTCGAAGCAACGTCTTATGGTTTACCACTCCCTCGCAGATTCAGGATTGGACTACTACTGGAGGTGGAGGTCGGCACTCTGCTGGTTTTTTGCATTTTGTCAAGTTGCTAATTGGTGCAATGCTTAAAAAAACCGAATCGTTCCGTCGTATGACCGCTTAGTTTCCTGAATGCTTCCAACACGGCTCGCGCCAGACAGCACATTTTTAACATTTTCCCTTCCTCGGCGCATACCGTACGAAACGCGGGATCTTTGGTACGTCTTTAGTGACAAAAAAACTGTTCAGATCGACAGTTCTTCCTGGACATCTCCTTTCCCTCGCGGAAAAGGGCGGGGGACGTAGTTTTGGTCCCATAGGAGATATCGTGATTCGTCTCCGAGCTCCGACCCCACAGGCGGATCCGGGGGGGGGGTCATGACCCCCCAGAAGGGCTAGAGTTTTCGATTACCTTCCCTTATTTGGCAAAATTGATTTAAATATTTATGTTTGAATTAACAATTTAAACATATTATATACATCTACAGTACATAAAATACAATATAATAAGAAATATGCTCATTAACAAAAATCTACGATGCCCCCTCACCAAATGACAGGCTTGATACTTTCCCTGCCCCACCCACCTGGGGGACAGGAGACACCCCACTGGGAAGTCAGGTTATCACGGATCTAGTGAAGGGATGGCAAAACGCTGTTCCGCCGTGTATTACCCCTCTCACCCTGGGGCGCAAAATAGATACTACACAAAAAGTGGCTCCTTTGATTTCAGTGAGCCACCGCGCAGCTCGGACCGCCATCTTGAAACTATGGAAAGGA
>JAHLJT010006186.1:0-47500 GCA_031308135.1 Acheta domesticus
ACAAGCCAGTTATCCCTGTGGTAACTTTTCTGACACCTCTTGCCGAAAACTCTTCGAGCCAAAAGGATCGATAGACCGTGCTTTCGCAGCCCGTGCACGTACTGAACGCCCGGGTCAAGCCAGCTTTTGCTCTTTTACTCTACGCGAGGTTTCTGTCCTCGCTGAGCTAGCCTTAGGACACCTGCGTTATCTTTTGACAGATGTACCGCCCCAGTCAAACTCCCGGCCTGAATGTGTCCTCGGATCTGATCACGCGGGGGGTTTGCAAGGCGGAGCCCCGGCGGGACCACCGGTGACTCCCGCACCGGCGCGCGCGAGCGCGCGCGGAAAGGCGCGCGAGCGAGCCGCGACCGAAGCCGCGACCGCGCAACGCGCACCCCCCGACACACACGCGAGCGACGCCGGCCGAGAGGCGGTGGGAGCCACGCTCTGCGGGACCCCACTACCCTTTTCATTGCACGTTTGGTTCAAGAATGTCGTGCCGGCGAGGCGAAAGCCGCCGCCGCACGCCTCCAGCTTTACCGAGTAAGTAAAGAAACGATGAAAGTAGTGGTATTTCAAGGACGGCGCCGAAGCGTCTCCCACTTATGCTACACCTCTCATGTCTCCTTACAGATCCAGACTAGAGTCAAGCTCAACAGGGTCTTCTTTCCCGCTAATTGTTCCAAGCCCGTTCCCTTGGCAGTGGTTTCGCTAGATAGTAGATAGGGACAGTAGGAATCTCGTTAATCCATTCATGCGCGTCACTAATTGGATGACGAGGCATTTGGCTACCTTAAGAGAGTCATAGTTACTCCCGCCGTTTACCCGCGCTTGCTTGAATTTCTTCACTTTGACATTCAGAGCACTGGGCAGAAATCACATCGCGTCAACACCCTTTCGGGCCGTCGCGATGCTTTGTTTTAATTAGACAGTCGGATTCCCCGAGTCCGTGCCAGTTCTGAGCTGATCGTTATTCGGCGGCCGAAGGGTGATGCGACGCGCGACCCGACCGCGCGCCGGCCGCCCGAAGACGACCGACGCGAGCCGTGCGCGCCGCGCCCGCAGCAAGGAAGATCCGCGGGAGGCCAAGGCGAGGGACCGGGGTCAATACGCCGTTGCCGACGTGTTTCGCCCAGGCCCTGCTCGTTAACACTCGTCCGCATCTCGACCAAGCCCGACGCGCCCCGATCCTCAGAGCCAATCCTTATTCCGAAGTTACGGATCCAATTTGCCGACTTCCCTTACCTACATTCGTCTATCGACTAGAGGCTCTTCACCTTGGAGACCTGCTGCGGATATGGGTACGAACCGGCGCGACACCTCCACGTGGCCCGTCCCCGGATTTTCAAGGTCCGAAGGGCATGTCTGGACACCGCCGCAACTGCGGTGCTCTACGCGCTCCATTCCCTCTCTCTGCGCTAGGCAATTCCAGGGAACCCGAACGCTCAAACAGAAAAGAAAACTCTTCCCAGACCTCCCGACGGCTTCTCCGGGTCATGTTGGGTTACCCCGACGAGCATGCGCCTTTCGGCGCGGGCCCGACGTGAAACGGTTCCGCGACCGGGTTCCGGAATGGGGACCGGATTCCCTTTCGCCCGACGCGCGGCCAGTGCTTTTCGGACACTTGACATAGATAAAGGCCGGCATCTGCATCGGGTTTCCCCTAGGGCTTAGGATCGACTGACTCGTGTGCAACGGCTGTTCACACGAAACCCTTCTCCACATCAGCCCTCCAGGGTCTCGCTAGAGTATTTGCTACTACTACCAAGATCTGCGCCGACGGCGGCTCCAGGCAGGCTCGCGCCCAACCCTTCTGCGCTCACCGTCGCGACCCTCCTACTCACCGGGGCTTAACAGGGCTCCTGCGCCGCGCCCGTTGGTTAGACGAACGCGACGCCCCCGACGCGGGACGTGCGGGCACCCTAGCCTTGCCCCGGCGGTAAAGTATAGGCACGACGCTTTAGCGCCATCCATTTTCAGGGCTAGTTGCTTCGGCTGGTGAGTTGTTACACACTCCTTAGCGGATTCCGACTTCCATGGCCACCGCCCAGCTGTCTTAAGCAAACAACGCCCTTCATGGTATCCCATAAGCGTCGGTTTAGGCGCCTTAACTCTACGTTTGGTTCATCCCACAGCGCCAGTTCTGCTTACCAAAAATGGCCCACTGGACACTCACGATCCTTTCGCCGGCATCACGCCCATTAAAGTTCTTTGAGGATGCCGGCGTTCTCACCCATTTAAAGTTTGAGAATAGGTTAAGGCCGTTTCGACCCTAAGGCCTCTAATCATTCGCTTTACCGAATGAGATTCGGTTGTTCATTTCTTTCTTGCCTCCGAGTGCCAGCTATCCTGAGGGAAACTTCGGAGGGAACCAGCTACTAGATGGTTCGATTAGTCTTTCGCCCCTATACCCAGCTCAGACGATCGATTTGCACGTCAGAATCGCTACGGACCTCCACCAGGGTTTCCCCTGGCTTCGTCCTGGCCAGGCATAGTTCACCATCTTTCGGGTACCAACGTGTGCGCCGTCTAGTTGGCGCCGTCACGACGCCCCGGGAGTGCGGGCCGGAGTAAGCGACGCGCCCGCGAGGGCGCGCGCCCCGGGCCATCCTCCTCACCGGGCGGCCGCGTGGTCAACCGCGCCGCCCAGCTTCACTTTCAATTACGCCTTTGGGTTTAGAAGGTCCCATTGGACTCGCGCACATGTTAGACTCCTTGGTCCGTGTTTCAAGACGGGTCGGAAAGTAGACCGAGACTTACGCCGCCGGTTGATCCGAGGCGAGTGCAGCACTCAAGCCCCCCTCTCCTGTCACCGCGCGAACGTATCGATGGGATACGCGCGAGGACGAAACCCCTTCGGGCCGCCCGCCGCGCGCTAGCTAACCACCGCGTTCCGCGCTTGTGAAGGGCAAAAGCCAAGGTCCGGAGAGGCCCGCCGCCCCCTCGCCCGCCTTGCGACGGGTAGGTGACGGTCGAGACGTCTTCCACGTATTTCATAACCGTCGTAACTGCCGCCCCGCTACGGGGCGGGCTTACACGGCGGCCGGGAAAGCGAAGGCGGGCGCTGTGAAGCCGCCCGCCGCACGCACACCGGGGACTCGGCACCGCGACGCGGGCGAACCCGCGCCGCAGCACCGATAATAACCCCGGGCCTTAGGCCGCCGACCAACGGATCGCGACGCACTATGGCGAAGGAAAAGTGCACACCGCCCTCAAGCAGACTCGCGGGGGTTCCGTTTCCCCCGCTCAGAGCAGGATCCGCCCGACCGGGCTCTGCGGGAAGCCGACGAGACGGCAAAGCCGTCCGCGGCCGCGCAGCGGTCGGGTAGCTCGAGCGTGCCAGCGAGCGGTGATGAGTTTCCCCGGCCTAGTTTGCTCAATTACCTTCCGTTTCCCCTTGGGCGGTTTCACGTACTCTTGAACTCTCTCTTCAAAGTTCTTTTCAACTTTCCCTCCACGGTACTTGTTCGCTATCGGTCTCGTGGTTGTATTTAGCCTTAGATGGAGTTTACCACCTGCTTAGGGCTGCGATCTCAAGCAACCCGACTCTGAGGAGACAAGCCCCCCGAGCGCGCACGTCGTCCACTACGGGCCTGGCACCCTCTACGGGCCGTGGCCCCTTTCAAGAGGACTTGGAACGAGCCAGCGCGCACCGGGAACGGCCGCTCCCTAACACCACATTTCTCGCCGACCCTCTGGCCGGAGATTCGGTGCTGGGCTTCTCCCTGTTCACAGTCGCCGCTACTAAGGGAATCCTGGTTAGTTTCTTTTCCTCCCCTTATTAATATGCTTAATTTAGGGGGTAATCACGCCTGAGCTGAGGTCGTAAAATTTCAGTGTTTTTAAAGGCCTTTCGGCCGTCTCACTGCGCTTGCGCGCGTGAGAACCCACGCATCTTGCGACGGCTGCGGCGACGCCGCGGCCGCGCCGAGCCAGACGCACTCACCGGAGTGGGTGCGCGGCCCGGCCGACCGCGACGCGCCTACGCGCACCGCCGCCGATAGTCGCGTCGGGGTGCATCGGGGTGCACCCCACTTAGCGCCGCTCCCCTCTCGCTTCGTCGCCGTGCTAGAACGCCCCCTCCCTCCGCAGAGAGAAATTGTAACCGTCTCTTGCGAGCCGGCGCCCTGAAAAGGGCGCGCTCGCGACAGGGTGCGCTCCTCCGAATCTCTCCCGGCCCGCCGGGGCGCCCGTCGCTGCTCGGGGCCCCTCTCGCGTCAGGTGGGCATATCCACCTTTGTCAGCACAGGCAGTCTTCGGCCTGTCGACTCGTCGGCCGACTGCCAAGGCGGGCCAGAAACTCATCGGGGGCGATCGGGAAACGACGCGACTTAAGGGAAAACCGCCAGTGACCCAGCTTCCGCCTTGCCCGACTGTCTTTTAGAAATGCGAAAGCGACGGGGCGAAGGCTTCCACGGGTATCGCGACTAACCCAACTTCGAAACCCTTGCGAGCTTCAGTACTAACGACCGACCCTCAGACAGGCGTAGCCCGGGAGACAATCCGCGGGCCGCAATATGCGTTCAAAACGTCGATGTTCATGTGTCCTGCAGTTCACATGTCGACGCGCAATTTGCTGCGTTCTTCATCGACCCACGAGCCGAGTGATCCACCGCCCAAGGTTGTACATTGAAAAAAAAACGGGCCTTTCGGCCCGCAAGAGACCGTCCCCTGCCGACCCCGCCCGCCCGGGGCGAAGCCGGCCGGCCTCGATGGTTAAGGGGGATGAGTGAGATAGCCAGAGAGTGGGCCGCCATTTCGGAGGCGGCCCGGCGCCGGTGGCGAATTCTTTAATGCGAGCGAGCGCAACCACAACTCGGAAGGGTAGTAGGGTAGGGTAAGCATCTGTCAATCCGTGTTTCGCGCATCATGCGCAAGGGGCATGGCCTCCCCTTATATTCTCCTCTCAAGGTTCAAACTTAGAGACTTGTTTTTCTCGATCCGTGTTTCGCGCTTATGCGCAAGGGGCATGGCCTCCCCTTATGTTCTCCTCTCAAGGTTCAAACTTAGAGACCGTTTTTTCTGTTTTTGCTCAGTAGAGCGGGGCCGCCCGCGCCGAATAGGCACGGGCAGCCGGGGCCGCCCGCGCCGAATAGGCACGGGCAGCCCCTCAAAAGGCAGACATTTGAAGAAATAAAGGTCGGACTCCCGAGAGGCTTTAGGCCTCCCGGGGCCCGAACGCCCGCTCAGCGGGCAAACTTCCGTCAATTCCCGTGTTGGCTCAGTAGAGCGGGGCCGCCCGCGCCGAATAGGCACGGGCAGCCGGGGCCGCCCGCGCCGAATAGGCACGGGCAGCCCCTCAAAAGGCAGACATTTGAAATAAAGGTCGGACTCCCGAGAGGCTTTAGGCCTCCCGGGGCCCGAACGCCCGCTCAGCGGGCAACTTCCGTCAATTCCCGTGTTGGCTCAGTAGAGCGCAAGGGGCATCCTCCCCTTATATTCTCCTCTCAAGGTTCAAACTTAGAGACTCGTTTTCCTCGATCCGTGTTTCGCGCTTATGCGCAAGGGGCATGGCCTCCCCTTATGTTCTCCTCTCAAGGTTCAACTTAGAGACCGTTTTTTCTGTTTTTGCTCAGTAGAGCGGGGCCGCCCGCGCCGAATAGGCACGGGCAGCCGGGGCCGCCCGCGCCGAATAGGCACGGGCAGCCCCTCAAAAGGCTGACATTTGAAGAAATAAAGGTCGGACTCCCGAGAGGCTTTAGGCCTCCCGGGGCCCGAACGCCCGCTCAGCGGGCAACTTAAGAGCTCTCTTTTTCTCCGTCCCCTCGGAGTTAAGCGCATCTTGCGCGAGGGATCGCCCGCCCCAACTACAGGCGACCCCTAAAGAAACCCTGGTGTCAGAGGGTATTTCAGTGTTCTGCCAATCCGTGTAAGCCAAAGCTACTTCTCCACCGCCATTCCGACCGCTGCGCAGAGGATGCGGTTTTTGGAAGACGCGGCAATATACTTGCGGGGCCCAGCTCCTAGTTTCCCCGTTTCAAAGCCTGTTCTTAACTTCTCCACCGCCATTCCGACCGCTGCGCAGAGGATGCGGTTTTTGGAAGACGCGGCAATATACTTGCGGGGTTCAGCTCCCGTTTCCACGGTCAAAGACCGTGATATGTTTTGCCAATCCGTAAGAGTTCCGACATAGTTTGATCAGTTTGCTTATGTCTGACGTGCGGGGGTTGCAACCATACTAGAATACCCCATCTGCACGTTTTTGCGGTCGAAAGACCTTTTGAGCGGTGTTTTTGCGGTGTCTTTGATTTTTGCTGGGACTCCCGTGTGGGTTTCCTAGCAAGATGTTTGCACATATGGGGGTTGAACCATGATAAACCGACAACCCCATATGCTAGTTTTTGCGGTCAAATGACCTTTGAGCCGTAAGTTTTTGCAGTAAGCCAGAGGTATATTTGATCTTTGCTGGGACTCCCGTGTGGGTGTCCTAGCAAGATGTTTGCACATGTTAGACATTCCTCCACCTTGCGGGGCCTGTTTGCCCGCTTCCACGGTCTGAAGACCTTCCGTATAAACAAGCCAGTTATATCCCAAATGCACGTTTTTGCGGGGCAGACTTCCCCGTTTCCCCGGTCTAAAGACCTTTTATTGCCAGATACGTGCGGGAGGCATCCCGAAAGCTCCCAACTGCACGTTTTTGCATCAATATTTCACCTTGGAGACTTTTGCTGGGACTCCCGAGAGCCTAGCAAGCCGTTTGCGGTCCTCGAGACTCGCATAATTTGCTGGGACTTCAGTGTGAAGCCTTTTATTAGTCTTGGTCGTTCGTAAGTCGTTCGTAGCGTCAGTCTTTGTCAGAGACTTCTTGAAGAGAAAGCCTCGCGAAGGGGTGTGCGGCGGCCTTCAAAGCCAGCTCAGCTCGGCGCCCGCCCGTTCGGACTTCCCAGAGCGCGGAGAGTCGTTACTAAGCCATTTGGGCCACGTTTCGGACCCGGTATTATTGAGCATTTCTTCTCTCTTGACAGGGTGGGTCGTCTCCGGCCGTTCGAGGTCACTGCTTTTCATATGCCCTTCGGGCGTGGTCACACGGCATTTTAGAGGGTCCAATGTGTGTGTAACACTTTTGCCGCGACCACAGCACGTGCCTCCAAAGCAACGTCAAAAAGAACCGCCACCGGGACGACCGTTCCGCCATTCCGACCGCTGCACAGAGGATGCGGTTTTTGGAAGACGCGGCAATTATATCATTGTCTCCCACGTTGATGCTCTGCTTGAGGCTCCGGGCCACAGCGTGGCTTACTTTGGCCGTTTGCGACTCTACTGGCTCCTTTCCGCCCTACTGACCACGAGCGGCTTCGCCGACCCCTCCGGTCCGCCTAGACCGGACACACCTCTCGCTCTTACCCTTCGAAACGGCTGTCGACTGCTCCTGCCACTGACCTCGACGCCGAGACCAAAGCCGCCCCACAAGACGGAAAGAGGAGCTCTGGAAACGGCCTTCGAGCGTTCCAACCCAATAAAGGATCAAGGAGTCCAGCCCGCCGCCAGGGGTCGCCTCCGCTGATGGAGACTCGCCCACGACCGCCATGCAAGACCGACGTGGACCTTAGAAGCGCGGCAAGCCGCCTCCCGTGTTTTGTTATCGACGCTCCGGCGGGGGGAAGGCGGTAGGGAGGCCGCCGCCCCGTCGTGCACTGACCTCGGGCCGGGAGCTAGTCCCCCGGACCGAGGCGCTGCAGCAGGGAACACACCCCCGCGCACAGCAGGCTGAGTCGCCGTTCGGCTCCGCCCGGCGTGTATTTTCCGGAGCGGGCGCCTTATTCCGGCCCTTCGGGCCTCCCCGCAGCCCGTTGCCGAGCTGCGGGTATTACTTTCTCCCGCCGAAGCGAGGAAAGATCCCCCCGATAGACCCCCCGCTTTACACCCTGCGGAAAACGAACATTGAAACGCAAGAGACCTCCGCCGCGCAAGGTACCACCCTTTGCGGTTTCTGGTCGACAAGCGCCCGCCGCCCGCCTCCGCTTCCCACAAAAGAGGCCGCACGAGCGTAGCTCGCGCGCGACGGTCGCGGGGAACGGTTGACTAGACCGCCCTGCTGGCGTCCACGCGCGGACCGGCACCCGCCGCCCCAGGGCCCAGAACGGGCATGAACGTGAAAGAAAAAAAAGAATTCGGCCGAGGTTCGACCAGCGTGCCGCGCCGACCGGCTCCGAAGAGCGTGCCGGCGCGTTGATTTCGCCCTCGCGGGCACCCACCCGGCCGGCAGACCCGACGCGAGCGTATAGCGGAGACGCCCGAGCGAGCCGGGGAGCTCCCGAATCCAAAGGCGAACGCCCGGGGGCGAACGCGTTTGTAAACGGGTGTCGACCCGACGCCCGGTGCTCCGAACGGAAAAAAAAAGCGGGCCAAGGCGGCCCAGAGTGTGGTTGTTTCCCGCCTCTGCGGTTCGGCGCCGCGCCGACCGGCCCCGAAGAGCGTGCCGGCGCGTTGATTTCGCCCTTGCGGGCACCCACCCGGCCGGCAGACCCGACACGAGCGTATATGAGCAAGCTACACAAATTTAACCGGGCTTTAGACATTGACTCTTGTTTACATCGCAGTCAGGGTCCGGGTCTTGATCCAGCACCCACCAGTTTCAGATGATGGTGTACCAAACCTCCTCTGGCCTGCCCGATGGTTGGAAGCCGAGTCCGTCCGCCTCGCCCCGCACCCACCGCTGATGCTCAAGGAATAGAAGAGAAAGAAGTCGGCCGAGGATCGACCTAGTTCCGCGCCGACCGGCTCCGAAGAACGTGCCGGCGCGTTGATTTCGCCCTTGCGGGCACCCACCCGGCCGGCAGACCCGACGCGAGCGTATAACGGAGACGCCCGCGAGCCCGCCGCCCCCGAATCCAAACGCGAACGCCCCGAAAGGCGAACTCGGTTGTAAACGGGAAGCGACCCTTCTCGACTCCGCGGTGCTCCAAGGAAACAAAGTTTCGGCCTCGCCGCTTCGACGAGAGAACAACACACTCTTTTGTTTAGTCTTTCAGCTCCTGGCCTTTTTCGGGGAGGCGACCCCAGCACGGTACGAGACCGCGAAAATTCGTTGGGACTCCCGAGAGAGTTGCCCAAAGCCTTCGATCCAAGTTTACTTTTCGATCGTCTCTCGACGATCGTAGAATTTCACCTCTAACGTGTCTTTCGCCTTTGGCATACGTGTACGGCGAGAAAATAGCTGGGACTCCCGGAGAGTTGCCTCCGCCCGGGGCCTCTTAAAGAAAACGTACTTGACATACGCCTTCGTTTCAGTTCGTCTTGCGACGATCCAAGAATTTCACCTCTAACGTCGCAATACGGTTCGCGCGAAGCTTTCGCCTCGCCAGTAGTTTGGGTAATTTGCGTTGCGCGCGAAGCTTTCGCCTCGCCAGTAGTTTGGGTAATTTGCGTCTTTCGCGAAGCTTTCGCCTCGCCTCTCTAGAGTGCGACCGCCTCCCGCCTCTGCGGTTCGGCGCCGCGCCGACCGGCCCCGAAGAGCGTGCCGGCGCGTTGATTTCGCCCTTGCGGGCACCCACCCGGCCGGCAGACCCGACGCGAGCGTATATGAGCAAGCTACACAAATTTAACCGGGCTTTAGACATTGACTCTTGTTTACATCGCAGTCAGGGTCCGGGTCTTGATCCAGCACCCACCAGTTTCAGATGATGGTGTACCGAACCTCCTCTGGCCTGCCCGATGGTTAGAAGCCGAGTCCGTCCGCCTCGCCCCGCACCCACCGCTGATGCTCAAGGAATAGAAGAGAAGGAAGTCGGCCGAGGATCGACCTAGTTCCGCGCCGACCGGCTCCGAAGAACGTGCCGGCGCGTTGATTTCGCCCTTGCGGGCACCCACCCGGCCGGCAGACCCGACGCGAGCGTATAACGGAGACGCCCGCGAGCCCGCCGCCCCCGAATCCAAACGCGAACGCCCCGAAAGGCGAACTCGGTTGTAAACGGGAAGCGACCCTTCTCGACTCCGCGGTGCTCCAAGGAAACAAAGTTTCGGCCTCGCCGCTTCGGCGAGAGAACAGCCACACTCTTTTGTTTAGTCTTTCGGGCCCTGGCCTTTTTCGGGGAGGCGACCCCAGCACGGTACGAGACCGCGAAAAATCGTTGGGACTCCCGAGAGAGTTGCCCAAGATTACTTTTCGATCGTCATGCTCGATCGTAGAATTTCACCTCTAACGTGTCTTTCGCCTTTGACAGACAGTACGGCGAGAAAACAGCTGGGACTCCCGGGAGAGTTGCCTCCTCCCGGGGCCTCTTAAAGAAAACGTACTTGACATACGCCTTCGTTTCAGTTCGTCTTGCGACGATCCAAGAATTTCACCTCTAACGTCGCAATACGGTTAGCGCGAGGCTTTCGCCTCGCCAGTAGTTTGGGTAATTTGCGTTGCGCGCGAAGCTTTCGCCTCGCCAGTAGTTTGGGTAATTTGCGTCTTTCGCGAAGCTTTCGCCTCGCCTCTCTAGAGTGCGACCGCCTCCCGCCTCTGCGGTTCGGCGCCGCGCCGACCGGCCCCCGAAGAGCGTGCCGGCGCGTTGATTTCGCCCTTGCGGGCACCCACCCGGCCGGCAGACCCGACGCGAGCGTATAGGAGCAAGCTACCGGAGTAGACGCTCAGGAATAGAAGAGAAAGAAGTCGGCCGAGGATGGCCTAGTTCCGCGCCGACCGGCTCCGAAGAACCTGTCGGCCCGTTGTTTTCGCCCTTGCGGGCACCCACTCCGCCGGCAGAGCCGACACTGGCGTTGTAACGGAGACGCCCGCTTGCCCGACGCCCCCGCATACTAACCGAGACGAGGTCTCGGTTGTACACGTGAAACGCCCCTGCTCGGCTCCACGGTGCTCCAAGGAAGAGAAAAAGTTTCGACCTCGCCGCTCCGGCGAGAGAACAGCCACACTCTGGTTTTGATTAGTCTTGTGATTAGTCTCTGAACGTACTCGACGTACGCCTTCGCTTCAGCGAAGTTTAAATAAAAAACGGCTCGGACTCCCGAGAGAGAGTTGCCTCCTCCCGGGGCCCTTCGCCTTTATCTTTGAAAACGTACTCTGCATACGCCTTCGCTCCGGTTCCTCTGGCGACGATCGCAGACTTTCACCTCTCCCGCCGCAGGATCCCCAGGAGCAGTGGTGCGAAGCTTTCGCCTCGCATTGATTAGTCTTTCACCCCTAGCTCTGGTTGCCTTCGCTTCAGCGAAGTTTAAATAAAAAACGGCTCGGACTCCCGAGAGAGAGTTGCCTCCTCCCGGGGCCCTTCGCCTTTATCTTTGAAAACGTACTCTGCATACGCCTTCGCTCCGGTTCCTCTGGCGACGATCGCAGACTTTCACCTCTCCCGCCGCAGGATCCCCAGGAGCAGTGGTGCGAAGCTTTCGCCTCGCATTGATTAGTCTTTCACCCCTAGCTCTGGTTGCCTTCGCTTCAGCGAAGTTTAAATAAAAAACGGCTCGGACTCCCGAGAGAGAGTTGCCTCCTCCCGGGGCCCTTCGCCTTGATCTTTGAAAACGTACTCTGCATACGCCTTCGCTCCGGTTCCTCTGGCGACGATCACAGACTTTCACCTCTCCCGCCGCAGGATCCCCAGGAGCCGTGGTGCGAAGCTTTCGCCTCGCGTTTTCAGAGAGAGCGCTACCGCCTGCCGCCTCTGCGGTTCGGCGCCGCGCCGACCGGCCCCGAAGAGCGTGCCGGCGCGTTGATTTCGCCCTTGCGGGCACCCACCCGGCCGGCAGACCCGACGCGAGCGTATATGAGCAAGCTACACAAATTTAACCGGGCTTTAGACATTGACTCTTGTTTACATCGCAGTCAGGGTCCGGGTCTTGATCCAGCACCCACCAGTTTCAGATGATGGTGTACCGAACCTCCTCTGGCCTGCCCGATGGTTAGAAGCCGAGTCCGTCCGCCTCGCCCCGCACCCACCGCTGATGCTCAAGGAATAGAAGAGAAAGAAGTCGGCCGAGGATCGACCTAGTTCCGCGCCGACCGGCTCCGAAGAACGTGCCGGCGCGTTGATTTCGCCCTTGCGGGCACCCACCCGGCCGGCAGACCCGACGCGAGCGTATAACGGAGACGCCCGCGAGCCCGCCGCCCCCGAATCCAAACGCGAACGCCCCGAAAGGCGAACTCGGTTGTAAACGGGAAGCGACCCTTCTCGACTCCGCGGTGCTCCAAGGAAACAAAGTTTCGGCCTCCCCGCTTCCGCGGGCAAACGGGCGCTCTCTCTCTGTGTCTCTCTGGTCTTTTCGTTTCTACCCCGAGGAGCCAAGAACCCCGGCAATTGTAATAAACGCTTTTTAATGCTCCTTGGTCTTTTCGTTTGTACCCCGAGGAGCCAACAACCCCGGCAATTGTAAATAACGCTTTTTAATGATCCTTCCGAAGGTTCACCTACGGAAACCTTGTTACGACTTTTACTTCCTCTAAATATTCAAGTTCGGTCATCTTTCCGGCTCTACGGCCCCTGAGAAGGGTCCGCGGGCTGGTCCGAAGACCTCACTAAAATATTCAATCGGTAGTAGCGACGGGCGGTGTGTACAAAGGGCAGGGACTTAATCAGCGGGAAGTAATGATTCCCGCTTACTAGGCATTCCTCGTTGGTGGGGAATAATTGCAAGCCCCAATCCCTAGCACGAAGGAGTTTCAACGGGTTACCCGGCCCTCTCGAGCAAGGAAAACACACGTTGATACCTTCAGTGTAGCGCGCGTGCTGCCCAGAACATCTAAGGGCATTACAGACCTGTTATTGCCCCACTTCCTGCGGCTGGAAGCCGCTTGTCCCTCTAAGAAGAGTGTTGGTCGCCGGCTGCACAGGGGATGCCGGTTTCGACTAGTTAGTAGGGTAGGATCTCGTTCGTTATCGCAATTAAGCAGACAAATCAATCCACGAACTAAGAACGGCCATGCACCACCACCCACCGAATCAAGAAAGAGCTCTCAATCTGTCAATCCTTCCGGTGTCCTGGCCTGATGAGGTTCCCCGCGTTGAGTCAAATTAAGCCGCAGGCTCCACGTCTGGTGGTGCCCTTCCGTCAATTCCTTTAAGTTTCAGCTTTGCAACCATACTTCCCCCGGAACCCAAAAACTTTGGTTTCCCGGAGGCTGCCCGCCGTGACATGTAAGACACACAGCGGATCGCTAGTTGGCATAGTTTATGGTTAGAACTAGGGCGGTATCTGATCGCCTTCGAACCTCTAACTTTCGTTCTTGATTAAAGAAAACATACTTGGCAAACGCTTTCGCTCCAGTTCGTCTTGCGACGATCCAAGAATTTCACCTCTAACGTCGCAATACGGATGCCCCCGGCAATCCCCATTAATCATTACCTCGACTTCCGAAAACCAACAAAATAGAACCGAGGTCCTATTCCATTATTCCATGCAAGAGTATTCGGGCAGACAAAGGCCTGCGTTAAGCACGTTAATTTGTTCAAAGTAAACGTGCCGGCCCGCACGACACTCAGTTAAGAGCACCGCGGCGGGTGAGATCGGGGTCCGCCTTCCACGGGGCCGCGACGCCCCCGAGAGCCGGGCCCGACAGCGATTGCTCACCGCCGGAGCCTGGCCCGAGAGCGCCTACCACCGCAGTCGGCTCGCGCCCACCGGCAGGACGCCCCGCACGCATGCCAGTTGGACACCGACGAGCGGTGAACCGGCAGCGCGGGGCACAGGTCAAACTACGAGCTTTTTAACCGCAGCAATTTTAATATACGCTATTAGAGCTGGAATTACCGCGGCTGCTGGCACCAGACTGGCCCTCTAATGGGTAATCGTTAAGAGATTTAAAATGTTCTCATTCCGATTACGGGGCCTCGGATGAGTCCCGTATCGTTATTTTTCGTCACTACCTCCCCGTGCCGGGAGTGGGTAATTTGCGCGCCTGCTGCCTTCCTTGGATGTGGTAGCCGTTTCTCAGGCTCCCTCTCCGGAATCGAACCCTGATTCCCCGTCACCCGTTACAACCATGGTAGGCGCAAAACCTACCATCGTCAGTTGATAAGGCAGACATTTGAAGGACATGTCGCCGGCGCGGAGACCGTGCGATCAGCCCAAGGTTATCCAGAGTCACCAAAACGGAACGACCGGGCGAACCGGCCGATTGGCTTTGATCTAATAAAAGCGTCCTTCCCCTTTCGGGTCACGACTGAAATGCATGTATTAGCTCTAGAATTACCACAGTTATCCAAGTAAAATTTTGGGTCCAAGGAACCATAACCGATTTAATGAGCCATTCGCGGTTTCACTCTACAACAGTTTGTACTGAGGCATGCATGGCTTAATCTTTAAGACAAGCATATCACTACTGGCAGGATCAACCAGGGAGCCAGGCAAGAGCGCCCCGTGTGCCGCCGCCCGCAAAGGCGGCGGCCCGGAAACACACGCCCGCTCGCTCACTCTCTCACCCCGCCCACCCACAATTTCTTGTGGGAGGCCCCCTCTCAAGGATCGTTGCGCCCGACGCCCGCGAGGGGCGCCGGACGTTAGACCCCGGTCTCGCCCCCGAACCCCAACGAAGAGGAGTCCGGGGGCTTCGAGACACGGGGGCTGGGTCGCGCATAGGGTCGTGCGTGTGCAGAGGGCCGCGCGTAGCTGTGACGGAAGCCGGAATACAGGGCTGGGCAACGCCCCACCGGCAAGCCGATACTCAGACGGCCGGGCGTCTCCGCCAGGGAAGATGCGCCGACCGCCGGGCCCCGACAGAGTATTTGCTAGTTGGGCTCAGCGCCCGCGTTCACCATCTTTCGGGATCTCGTTCGATTTCTCGCCGCCGCGGGTCGTGCGTGTGCAGAGGGCCGCGCGTGGCTGTGACGGAAGCCGGAATACAGGGCTGGGCAACACCCCACCGGCAAACCGATACTCCGACGGCCGGGCGTCTCCGCCAGGGAAGATCCGCCGGCCGCCGGGCCCCGCCAGAGTATTTGCTAGTTGGGCTCAGCGCCCGCATTCACCATCTTTCGGAATCTCGTTCGATTTCTCAGGCAGCGCCACAAGTCCGCTTTCGACGCCCCTACACAGCTCGGTCGCCTTTCGGGGCCTTCGAATGCTTTCTCGCTCGCCGCCGCGGGTAGGAATGGCCTTCCCGTGCCCGCTAGAGTATTTGCTACTTCCGGGCTGGCGCCCGTATATTCGGCTTCCTCCGCAACCGAAGCTGCCGCCGCCCCGAAGCCAGGAATGCCGAAAGCATGCTTCGGGGCCCGATTCTACCATCTTTCGGGATCTCGTTCGATTTCTCAGGCAGCGCCACAAGTCCGCTTTCGACGCCCCTACCCAGCTCAGAAGCCTTTCGGGGCCTACGAATGCTTTCTCGCTCGCCGCCGCGGGTAGGAAATTGCTTCCCGTGCCCGCCGTTAACCATCTTTCGGGATATTGTTCGATTTCTCAGGCAGCGCCACAAGTCCGCTTTCGACGCCCCTACCCAGCTCAGAAGCCTTTCGGGGCCTACGAATGCTTTCTCGCTCGCCGCCGCGGGTAGGAAATTGCTTCCCGTGCCCGCCGTTAACCATCTTTCGGGATATTGTTCGATTTCTCAGGCAGCGCCACAAGTCCGCTTTCGACGCCCCTACACAGCTCAGAAGCCTTTCGGGGCCTACGAATGCTTTCTCGCTCGCCGCCGCGGGTAGGAAATTGCTTCCCGTGCCCGCCGTTAACCATCTTTCGGGATATTGTTCGATTTCTCAGGCAGCGCCACAAGTCCGCTTTCGACGCCCCTACACAGCTCAGAAGCCTTTCGGGGCCTACGAATGCTTTCTCGCTCGCCGCCGCGGGTAGGAAATTGCTTCCCGTGCCCGCCGTTAACCATCTTTCGGAATCTCGTTCGATTTCTCAGGCAGCGCCACAAGTCCGCTTTCGACGCCCCTACCCAGCTCAGAAGCCTTTCGGGGCCTACGAATGCTTTCTCGCTCGCCGCCGCGGGTAGGAAATTGCTTCCCGTGCCCGCCGTTCACCATCTTTCGGAATCTCGTTCGATTTCTCAGGCAGCGCCACAAGTCCGCTTTCGACGCCCCTACACAGCTCGGTCGCCTTTCGGGGCTTTCGAATGCTTTCTCGCTCGCCGCCGCGGGTAGGAATGGCCTTCCCGTGCCCGCTAGAGTATTTGCTACTTCCGGGCTGGCGCCCGTATATTCGGCTTCCTCCGCAACCGAAGCTGCCGCCGCCCCGAAGCCAGGAATGCCGAAAGCATGCTTCGGGGCCCGATTCTACCATCTTTCGGGATCTCGTTCGATTTCTCAGGCAGCGCCACAAGTCCGCTTTCGACGCCCCTACCCAGCTCAGAAGCCTTTCGGGGCCTACGAATGCTTTCTCGCTCGCCGCCGCGGGTAGGAAATTGCTTCCCGTGCCCGCCGTTAACCATCTTTCGGGATATTGTTCGATTTCTCAGGCAGCGCCACAAGTCTGCTTTCGACGCCCCTACCCAGCTCAGTCGCCTTTCGGGGCTTTCGAATGCTTTCTCGCTCGCCGCCGCGGGTAGGAAATTGCTTCCCGTGCCCGCCGTTAACCATCTTTCGGGATCTCGTTCGATTTCTCAGGCAGCGCCACAAGTTCGCTTTCGACGCCCCTACCCAGCTTAGAAGCCTTTCGGGGCCTACGAATGCTTTCTCGCTCGCCGCCGCGGGTAGGAAATTGCTTCCCGTGCCCGCCGTTAACCATCTTTCGGGATATTGTTCGATTTCTCAGGCAGCGCCACAAGTCTGCTTTCGACGCCCCTACCCAGCTCAGTCGCCTTTCGGGGCTTTCGAATGCTTTCTCGCTCGCCGCCGCGGGTAGGAAATTGCTTCCCGTGCCCGCCGTTAACCATCTTTCGGGATCTCGTTCGATTCCTCAGGCAACGCCACAGGTCTGAATTTGGCGCCGGGGAATTCCAGCCTCTAGGATAGCCTCACGACCACCCCGTCCCCTATAATGGGAGAAAACCCGTTATTAGAAATTATTTATAGGGGACGCTCCTTTTTTTTCCCGGCCGGCGCGCAAACGACGGATAAAAGCTACCGAAACGCCCGTAACGGCAGGTCGCCTCCCGTCGCCGTCGCCGACCGCTTTTTCTTTGGCCATGTACCACCACAGGTCTGATTCAGTCGCCCGTTCAAAGCAACGTCAACATTCCGGGCTCTGAATTCATTTCTCGGGCAGGGCTACAGGTGTGGGTGGATCGCCCGTGCCCGTCTTAAACCATCTTTCGGGATCTCGTTCGAGTTCTCAGGCAGCGCCACAAGTCCGCTTTCGACGCCCCTACCCAGCTCAGTAGCCTTTCGGGGCCTTCGAATGCTTTCTCGCTCGCCGCCGCGGGTAGGAATTGGCTTCCCGTGCCCGCCGTTCACCATCTTTCGGAATATTGCTAGTGTTCTCAGGCAGCGTAACAGGTCTGCTTTCGACGCCCCTACCCAGCACAGTCGCCTTTCGGGGCCTTCGAATGCTTTCTCGCTCGCCGCCGCGGGTAGGAAATGGCTTCCCGTGCCCGCCGTTAACCATCTTTCGGGATCTCGTTCGATTCCTCAGGCAACGCCACATGTCTGAATTTGGCGCCGGGGAATTCCAGCCTCCAGGATAGCCTCACGACCACCCCGTCCCCTATAATGGGAGAAAACCCGTTATTAGAAATTCTTTATAGGGGACGCTCCTTTTTTTCCCGGCCGGCGCGCCAACGACGGATAAAAGCTACCGAAACGCCCGTAACGGCAGGTCGCCTCCCGTCGCCGTCGCCGACCGCTTTTTCTTTGGCCATGTACCACCACAGGTCTGATTCAGTCGCCCGTTCAAAGCAACGTCAACATTCCGGGCTCTGAAATCATTTCTCGGGCAGGGCTACAGGTGTAAGTGAATCGCCCGTGCCCGCCATTAACCATCTTTCGGGATCTCGTTCGAGTTCTCAGGCAGCGTAACAGGTCTGCTTTCGACGCCCCGACCCAGCTCGGTTCACTTTCGGGGCTCTCGAATGCTTTCTCGCTCGCCGCCGCGGGTAGGAAATGGCTTCCCGTGCCCGCCGTTAACCATCTTTCGGGATCTCGTTCGATTTCTCAGGCAACGCCACAGGTCTGAATTTGGCGCCGGGGAATTCCAGCCTCTAGGATAGCCTCACGACCACCCCGTCCCCTATAATGGGAGAAAACCCGTTATTAGAAATTCTTTATAGGGGACGCTCCTTTTTTTTCCCGGCCGGCGCGCAAACGACGGATAAAAGCTACCGAAACGCCCGTAACGGCAGGTCGCCTCCCGTCGCCGTCGCCGACCGCTTTTTCTTTGGCCATGTACCACCACAGGTCTGATTCAGTCGCCCGTTCAAAGCAACGTCAACATTCCGGGCTCTGAATTCATTTCTCGGGCAGGGCTACAGGTGTGGGTGGATCGCCCGTGCCCGTCTTAAACCATCTTTCGGGATCTCGTTCGAGTTCTCAGGCAGCGTAACAGGTCTGCTTTCGACGCCCCGACCCAGCTCGGTTCACTTTCGGGGCTTTCGAATGCTTTCTCGCTCGCCGCCGCGGGTAGGAATTGGCTTCCCGTGCCCGCCGTTAACCATCTTTCGGGATCTCGTTCGATTTCTCAGGCAACGCCACAGGTGTGATTTTGGCGCCGGGGAATTCCAGCCTCTAGGATGGCCTCGCGACCACCCCGTCCCCTATAATGGGAGAAAACCCGTTATTAGAAATTGTTTATACGGGACGCTCCTTTTTTTCCCGGCCGGCGCGCCAACGACGGATAAAAGCCTCCGAAACGCCCGTAACGGCAGGCCGCCTCCCGTCGCCGTCGCCGACCGCTTTTTCTTTGGCCGTGCACCATAACAGGTCTGATTCAGTCGCCCGTATAAAGCAAAGTCAACATTCCGGGCTCTGAATTCATTTCTCGGGCAGGGCTACAGGTGTGTGTGGTTCGCCCGTGCCCGTCTTAAACCATCTTTCGGGATCTCGTTCGAGTTCTCAGGCAGCGTAACAGGTCTGCTTTCGACGCCCCGACCCAGCTCGGTTCACTTTCGGGGCTTTCGAATGCTTTCTCGCTCGCCGCCGCGGGTAGGAATTGGCTTCCCGTGCCCGCCGTTAACCATCTTTCGGGATCTCGTTCGATTTCTCAGGCAACGCCACAGGTGTGATTTTGGCGCCGGGGAATTCCAGCCTCTAGGATGGCCTCGCGACCACCCCGTCCCCTATAATGGGAGAAAACCCGTTATTAGAAATTGTTTATACGGGACGCTCCTTTTTTTCCCGGCCGGCGAGCCAACGACGGATAAAAGCCTCCGAAACGCCCGTAACGGCAGGCCGCCTCCCGTCGCCGTCGCCGACCGCTTTTTCATTGGCCGTGCACCATAACAGGTCTGATTCAGTCGCCCGTATAAAGCAAAGTCAACATTCCGGGCTCTGAATTCATTTCTCGGGCAGGGCTACAGGTGTGTGTGGTTCGCCCGTGCCCGTCTTAAACCATCTTTCGGGATCTCGTTCGAGTTCTCAGGCAGCGTAACAGGTCTGCTTTCGACGCCCCGACCCAGCTCGGTTCACTTTCGGGGCTTTCGAATGCTTTCTCGCTCGCCGCCGCGGGTAGGAATTGGCTTCCCGTGCCCGCCGTTAACCATCTTTCGGGATCTCGTTCGATTTCTCAGGCAACGCCACAGGTGTGATTTTGGCGCCGGGGAATTCCAGCCTCTAGGATGGCCTCGCGACCACCCCGTCCCCTATAATGGGAGAAAACCCGTTATTAGAAATTGTTTATACGGGACGCTCCTTTTTTTCCCGGCCGGCGAGCCAACGACGGATAAAAGCCTCCGAAACGCCCGTAACGGCAGGCCGCCTCCCGTCGCCGTCGCCGACCGCTTTTTCATTGGCCGTGCACCATAACAGGTCTGATTCAGTCGCCCGTATAAAGCAAAGTCAACATTCCGGGCTCTGAATTCATTTCTCGGGCAGGGCTACAGGTGTGTGTGGTTCGCCCGTGCCCGTCTTAAACCATCTTTCGGGATCTCGTTCGAGTTCTCAGGCAGCGTAACAGGTCTGCTTTCGACGCCCCGACCCAGCTCGGTTCACTTTCGGGGCTTTCGAATGCTTTCTCGCTCGCCGCCGCGGGTAGGAATTGGCTTCCCGTGCCCGCCGTTAACCATCTTTCGGGATCTCGTTCGATTTCTCAGGCAACGCCACAGGTGTGATTTTGGCGCCGGGGAATTCCAGCCTCTAGGATGGCCTCGCGACCACCCCGTCCCCTATAATGGGAGAAAACCCGTTATTAGAAATTGTTTATACGGGACGCTTCCTTTTTTCCCGGCCGGCGCCTGGACGGCGGATATATTGCTTCTAATCGCCCGTAAGCGCCGGCTTCTTCCTCGCGCTCCCTGCGGACCGCATTTTCTTTTCCCGCGGACCACCACAGGTCTGATTCAGTCGCCCGTACAAAGCAACGTCAACTGTGCGGGCTCCGAATTCATTTCTCAGGCAGGGCAACATGTGTGGGTTGGCTTCCCGTGCCCGCCATCACCATCTTTCGGGGATGTCTTTCGATTTCTCAGGCAACGCCACAGGTGTGAATCTGTGCGCCGGGGAATTTCAGCCTCTAGGGTGGCCTCGCGGCCACCCCGTCCCCTATAATGGGAGAAAACCCGTCTTTAGACACGGTCCTACGGGTCGCTTTTGCTTTTCCCGGCCGGCGCCTCGACGGCCGGAGAACAGCTCAAAATCGCCCGTAAGCGCCGGCAGCCACCTGTCTTCGGACCGCTTTCAGTTTTGTCGCGGACCATCACAGGTCTGTTTTCACTTCCCGTCACACGTTTTCTTCCAAGCTCGTGCCAAATAGCCCTAAATCTCAGGGCAATTTTTTTAATTTCAAATAGCTTTGAGGAGTTGGTCAGGCTCCTGGACGAGCGGCGTGGGTGGCGCCGCTCTTCGGACTTTGCGTCCGTGAATATTTCTCCACTGCCCGGCCCGGGACGTCCGCGAACTTGCCGCGAAGCGAGCTGCCGCTCCCGACAACCGAGGAGAGCTCCCGTGCACGAAATTTTTACAAGTCCGAAGCACGGGAAGCCACTTCCAAGGCTCCCGGTCGATCGACAGGCTGCCGCCGCGGGCGGTTCGCTTCGCAACTCCCGGGCGGGCCTCAACTTCATCCGTGTTTCAATAATTCATGCCAGATAGCCCTAAATCTGAGGGCGAGTTTTCATTTCACTTATTTTTTAAGGAGTTGGTCAGGCTCCTGGGCGAGCGGCGTGGGTGGCGCCGCTCTTCGGACATTGCGTCCGTGAATATTTTTCCACTGCCCGGCCCGGGACGTGCGCGAACTTGCCGCGAAGCGAGCTGCCGCTCCCGACAACCGAGGAGAGCTCCCGTGCAGGAAATTTTTACAAGTCCGAAGCACGGGAAGCCACTTCCAGGGCTCCCGGTCGATCGACAGGTCGCCGCCGCGGGCGCTTCGCTTCGCAACTCCCGGGCGGGCCTCAACTTCATCTGTGTTTCAATAATTCATGCCAGATAGCCCTAAATCTGAGGGCGAGTTTTCATTTCATTTCTTTTTTAAGGAGTTGGTCAGGCTCCTGGGCGAGCGGCGTGGGTGGCGCCGCTCTTCGGACATTGCGTCCGTGAATATTTTTCCACTGCCCGGCCCGGGACGTGCGCGAACTTGCCGCGAAGCGAGCTGCCGCTCCCGACAACCGAGGAGAGCTCCCGTGCAGGAAATTTTTACAAGTCCGAAGCACGGGAAGCCACTTCCAAAGCTCCCGGTCGATAGACAGGCCGCCTCCGCGGGCGGTTCGCTTCGCAACTCCCGTGCGGGCCTTAATTTCATCCGTGTTTCTAAATTCCATGTCAGATAGCCCTAAATCTGAGGGCGAGTTTTCATTTCACTTCTTTTTTAAGGAGTTGGTCAGGCTCCTGGGAGAGCGGCGTGGGTGGCGCCGCTCTCCGGACATTGCGTCCGTGAATATTTTTCCACTGCCCGGCCCGGGACGTCCGCGAACTTGCCGCGAAGCGAGCTGCCGCCCCCGACAACCGAGGAGAGCTCCCGTGCCTCCAAGACATTGAAATTTTTACAAGTCCGAAGCACGGGAAGCCACTTCCAAGGCTCCCGGTCGATCGACAGGCCGCTGCCGCGGGCGGTTCGCTTCGCAACTCCCGTGCGGGCCTTAATTTCATCCGTGTTTCTAAATTCCATGTCAGATAGCCCTAACTCTGAGGGCGAGTTTTCATTTCACTTCCGTTTTAAGGAGTTGGTCAGGCTCCTGGGCGAGCGGCGTGGGTGGCGCCGCTCTTCGGACATTGCGTCCGTGAATATTTCTCCACTGCCCGGCCCGGGACGTCCGCGAACTTGCCGCGAGGCGAGCTGTCGCTCCCGACAACCGAGGAGAGCTCCCGTGCCTCCAGGACATTGAAATTTTTACAAGTCCGAAGCACGGGAAGCCACTTCCAAGGCTCCCGGTCGATCGACAGGCCGCTGCCGCGGGCGGTTCGCTTCGCAACTCCCGTGCGGGCCTTAATTTCATCCGTGTTTCTAAATTCCATGTCAGATAGCCCTAACTCTGAGGGCGAGTTTTCATTTCACTTCTGTTTTAAGGAGTTGGTCAGGCTCCTGGGCGAGCGGCGTGGGTGGCGCCGCTCTTCGGACATTGCGTCCGTGAATATTTCTCCACTGCCCGGCCCGGGACGTGCGCGAACTTGCCGCGAAGCGAGCTGCCGCTCCCGACAACCGAGGAGAGCTCCCGTGCCTCCAGGACATTGAAATTTTTACAAGTCCGAAGCACGGGAAGCCACTTCCAAGGCTCCCGGTCGATCGACAGGCCGCCGCCGCGGGTGGTTCGCTTCGCAACTCCCGTGCGGGCCTTAATTTCATCCGTGTTTCTAAATTCCATGTCAGATAGCCCTAACTCTGAGGGCGAGTTTTCATTTCACTTCTGTTTTAAGGAGTTGGTCAGGCTCCTGGGCGAGCGGCGTGGGTGGCGCCGCTCTTCGGACATTGCGTCCGTGAATATTTCTCCACTGCCCGGCCCGGGACGTCCGCGAACTTGCCGCGAGGCGAGCTGTCGCTCCCGACAACCGAGGAGAGCTCCCGTGCCTCCAGGACATTGAAATTTTTACAAGTCCGAAGCACGGGAAGCCACTTCCAAGGCTCCCGGTCGATCGACAGGCCGCCGCCGCGGGTGGTTCGCTTCGCAACTCCCGTGCGGGCCTTAATTTCATCCGTGTTTCTAAATTCCATGTCAGATAGCCCTAACTCTGAGGGCGAGTTTTCATTTCACTTCTGTTTTAAGGAGTTGGTCAGGCTCCTGGGCGAGCGGCGTGGGTGGCGCCGCTCTTCGGACATTGCGTCCGTGAATATTTCTCCACTGCCCGGCCCGGGACGTGCGCGAACTTGCCGCGAAGCGAGCTGCCGCTCCCGACAACCGAGGAGAGCTCCCGTGCACGAAATTTTTACAAGTCCGAAGCACGGGAAGCCACTTCCAAGGCTCCCGGTCGATCGACAGGCCGCCGCCGCGGGCGGTTCGCTTCGCAACTCCCGTGCGGGCCTTAATTTCATCCGTGTTTCTAAATTCCATGTCAGATAGCCCTAAATCTGAGGGCGAGTTTTCATTTCACTTATTTTTTAAGGAGTTGGTCAGGCTCCTGGGCGAGCGGCGTGGGTGGCGCCGCTCTTCGGACATTGCGTCCGTGAATATTTCTCCACTGCCCGGCCCGGGACGTCCGCGAACTTGCCGCGAAGCGAGCTGCCGCTCCCGACAACCCAGGAGAGCTCCCGTGCCTCCAAGACATTGAAATTTTTACAAGTCCGGAGCACGGGAAGCCACTTCCAAGGCTCCCGGTCGATAGACAGGCCGCCTCCGCGGGTGGTTCGCTTCGCAACTCCCGTGCGGGCCTCGATTTCATCCGTGTTTCAAAAGTTCATATCAGATAGCCCTAAATCTGAGGGCGAGTTTTCATTTCACTTCATTTTTAAGGAGTTGGTCAGGCTCCTGGGAGAGCGGCGTGGGTGGCGCCGCTCTTCGGACATTGCGTCCGTGAATATTTTTCCACTGCCCGGCCCGGGACGTCCGCGAACTTGCCGCGAAGCGAGCTGCCGCTCCCGACAACCGAGGAGAGCTCCCGTGCCTCCAAGACATTGAAATTTTTACAAGTCCGAAGCACGGGAAGCCACTTCCAAGGCTCCCGGTCGATCGACAGGCCGCCGCCGCGGGCGGTTCGCTTCGCAACTCCCGTGCGGGCCTTGATTTCATCCGTGTTTCTAAATTCCATGTCAGATAGCCCTAAATCTGAGGGCGAGTTTTCATTTCACTTCTTTTTTAAGGAGTTGGTCAGGCTCCTGGGGGAGCGGCGTGGGTGGCGCCGCTCTTCGGACATTGCGTCCGTGAATATTTCTCCACTGCCCGGCCCGGGACGTACGCGAACTTGCCGCGAAGCGAGCTGCCGCTCCCGACAACCCAGGAGAGCTCCCGTGCCTGCAAGACATTGAAATTTTTACAAGTCCCAAGCACGGGAAGCCGCTTCCAAGGCTCCGGGTCGATCGACAGGTCGCCTCCGCGGGCCGTTCGCTTCGCAACTCCCGGGCGGGCCTCAACTTCATCCGTGTTTCAATAATTCATGCCAGATAGCCCTAAATCTGAGGGCGAGTTTTCATTTCACTTCTGTTTTAAGGAGTTGGTCAGGCTCCTGGGTTAACGGCGTGGGCGGCGCCGGTCTTTGGACTTTGCGTCCGTGAATATTAATCCGTTACCCGGCCCGGGACGTCCACGAACTTGGCGCGAAACGCACTGCCGCGCCCGACAACCGAGGAGAGCTCCCGTGCCTGCAAGACATTGAAATTTTTACAAGTCCCAAGCACGGGAAGCCGCTTCCAAGGCTCCGGGTCGATCGACAGGTCGCCTCCGCGGGCCGTTCGCTTCGCAACTCCCGGGCGGGCCTCAACTTCATCCGTGTTTCAATAATTCATGCCAGATAGCCCTAAATCTGAGGGCGAGTTTTCATTTCACTTCTGTTTTAAGGAGTTGGTCAGGCTCCTGGGCGAGCGGCGTGGGTGGCGCCGCTCTTCGGACATTGCGTCCGTGAATATCTCTCCACTGCCCGGCCCGGGACGTCCGCGAACTTGCCGCGAAGCGAGCTGCCGCTCCCGACAACCCAGGAGAGCTCCCGTGCCTCCAAGACATTGAAATTTTTACAAGTCCGGAGCACGGGAAGCCACTTCCAAGGCTCCCGGTCGATCGACAGGCCGCCGCCGCGGGCGGTTCGCTTCGCAACTCCCGTGCGGGCCTTAATTTCATCCGTGTTTCTAAATTCCATGTCAGATAGCCCTAACTCTGAGGGCGAGTTTTCATTTCACTTCTGTTTTAAGGAGTTGGTCAGGCTCCTGGGCGAGCGGCGTGGGTGGCGCCGCTCTTCGGACATTGCGTCCGTGAATATTTCTCCACTGCCCGGCCCGGGACGTCCGCGAACTTGCCGCGAAGCGAGCTGCCGCTCCCGACAACCGAGGAGAGCTCCCGTGCCTCCAAGACATTGAAATTTTTACAAGTCCGAAGCACGGGAAGCCACTTCCAAGGCTCCCGGTCGATCGACAGGCCGCCGCCGCGGGCGGTTCGCTTCGCAACTCCCGTGCGGGCCTTAATTTCATCCGTGTTTCTAAATTCCATGTCAGATAGCCCTAACTCTGAGGGCGAGTTTTCATTTCACTTCTGTTTTAAGGAGTTGGTCAGGCTCCTGGGCGAGCGGCGTGGGTGGCGCCGCTCTTCGGACATTGCGTCCGTGAATATTTCTCCACTGCCCGGCCCGGGACGTCCGCGAACTTGCCGCGAAGCGAGCTGCCGCTCCCGACAACCGAGGAGAGCTCCCGTGCACGAAATTTTTACAAGTCCGAAGCACGGGAAGCCACTTCCAAGGCTCCCGGTCGATAGACAGGCCGCCTCCGCGGGCGGTTCGCTTCGCAACTCCCGTGCGGGCCTTAATTTCATCCGTGTTTCAAAAGTTCATATCAGATAGCCCTAAATCTGAGGGCGAGTTTTCATTTCACTTCATTTTTAAGGAGTTGGTCAGGCTCCTGGGCGAGCGGCGTGGGTGGCGCCGCTCTTCGGACATTGCGTCCGTGAATATTTCTCCACTGCCCGGCCCGGGACGTCCGCGAACTTGCCGCGAAGCGAGCTGCCGCTCCCGACAACCGAGGAGAGCTCCCGTGCAGGAAATTTTTACAAGTCCGAAGCACGGGAAGCCACTTCCAGGGCTCCCGGTCGATCGACATGTCGCCGCCGCGGGCGGTTCGCTTCGCAACTCCCGTGCGGGCCTTAATTTCATCCGTGTTTCAAAAGTTCATATCAGATAGCCCTAAATCTGAGGGCGAGTTTTCATTTCACTTCTTTTTTAAGGAGTTGGTCAGGCTCCTGGGCGAGCGGCGTGGGTGGCGCCGCTCGTCGGACATTGCGTCCGTGAATATTTCTCCACTGCCCGGCCCGGGACGTCCGCGAACTTGCCGCGAAGCGAGCTGCCGCTCCCGACAACCGAGGAGAGCTCCCGTGCCTCCAAGACATTGAAATTTTTACAAGTCCGAAGCACGGGAAGCCACTTCCAAGGCTCCCGGTCGATCGACAGGCCGCCGCCGCGGGCGGTTCGCTTCGCAACTCCCGTGCGGGCCTTAATTTCATCCGTGTTTCTAAATTCCATGTCAGATAGCCCTAACTCTGAGGGCGAGTTTTCATTTCACTTCTGTTTTAAGGAGTTGGTCAGGCTCCTGGGCGAGCGGCGTGGGTGGCGCCGCTCTTCGGACATTGCGTCCGTGAATATTTCTCCACTGCCCGGCCCGGGACGTGCGCGAACTTGCCGCGAAGCGAGCTGCCGCTCCCGACAACCGAGGAGAGCTCCCGTGCACGAAATTTTTACAAGTCCGAAGCACGGGAAGCCACTTCCAAGGCTCCCGGTCGATCGACAGGCCGCCGCCGCGGGCGGTTCGCTTCGCAACTCCCGTGCGGGCCTTAATTTCATCCGTGTTTCTAAATTCCATGTCAGATAGCCCTAAATCTGAGGGCGAGTTTTCATTTCACTTATTTTTTAAGGAGTTGGTCAGGCTCCTGGGCGAGCGGCGTGGGTGGCGCCGCTCTTCGGACATTGCGTCCGTGAATATTTCTCCACTGCCCGGCCCGGGACGTCCGCGAACTTGCCGCGAAGCGAGCTGCCGCTCCCGACAACCGAGGAGAGCTCCCGTGCCTCCAAGACATTGAAATTTTTACAAGTCCGAAGCACGGGAAGCCACTTCCAAGGCTCCCGGTCGATCGACAGGCCGCCGCCGCGGGCGGTTCGCTTCGCAACTCCCGTGCGGGCCTTAATTTCATCCGTGTTTCTAAATTCCATGTCAGATAGCCCTAACTCTGAGGGCGAGTTTTCATTTCACTTCTGTTTTAAGGAGTTGGTCAGGCTCCTGGGCGAGCGGCGTGGGTGGCGCCGCTCTTCGGACATTGCGTCCGTGAATATTTCTCCACTGCCCGGCCCGGGACGTCCGCGAACTTGCCGCGAGGCGAGCTGTCGCTCCCGACAACCGAGGAGAGCTCCCGTGCCTCCAGGACATTGAAATTTTTACAAGTCCGAAGCACGGGAAGCCACTTCCAAGGCTCCCGGTCGATCGACAGGCCGCCGCCGCGGGTGGTTCGCTTCGCAACTCCCGTGCGGGCCTTAATTTCATCCGTGTTTCTAAATTCCATGTCAGATAGCCCTAACTCTGAGGGCGAGTTTTCATTTCACTTCTGTTTTAAGGAGTTGGTCAGGCTCCTGGGCGAGCGGCGTGGGTGGCGCCGCTCTTCGGACATTGCGTCCGTGAATATTTCTCCACTGCCCGGCCCGGGACGTCCGCGAACTTGCCGCGAGGCGAGCTGTCGCTCCCGACAACCGAGGAGAGCTCCCGTGCCTCCAGGACATTGAAATTTTTACAAGTCCGAAGCACGGGAAGCCACTTCCAAGGCTCCCGGTCGATCGACAGGCCGCTGCCGCGGGCGGTTCGCTTCGCAACTCCCGTGCGGGCCTTAATTTCATCCGTGTTTCTAAATTCCATGTCAGATAGCCCTAACTCTGAGGGCGAGTTTTCATTTCACTTCTTTTTTAAGGAGTTGGTCAGGCTCCTGTGTTAGCGGCGTGGGCGGCGCCGGTCTTTGGACTTTGTGTCCGTGAATATTAATCCGTTACCCGGCCCGGGACGTCCACGAACACACCGCGAAACGCACTGCCGCGCCCGACAACCGAGGAGAGCTCCCGTGCCTGCAAGACATTGAAATTTTTACAAGTCCCAAGCACGGGAAGCCGCTTCCAAGGCTCCGGGTCGATCGACAGGTCGCCTCCGCGGGCCGTTCGCTTCGCAACTCCCGGGCGGGCCTCAACTTCATCCGTGTTTCAATAATTCATGCCAAATAGCCCTAAATCTGAGGGCGAGTTTTCATTTCACTTCTTTTTTAAGGAGTTGGTCAGGCTCCTGGGTTAGCGGCGTGGGCGGCGCCGGTCTTTGGACTTTGTGTCCGTGAATATTAATCCGTTACCCGGCCCGGGACGTCCACGAACACACCGCGAAACGCACTGCCGCGCCCGACAACCGAGGAGAGCTCCCGTGCCTGCAAGACATTGAAATTTTTACAAGTCCCAAGCACGGGGAGCCGCTTCCAAGGCTCCGGGTCGATCGACAGGTCGCCTCCGCGGGCCGTTCGCTTCGCAACTCCCGGGCGGGCCTCAACTTCATCCGTGTTTCAATAATTCATGCCAGATAGCCCTAAATCTGAGGGCGAGTTTTCATTTCACTTCTGTTTTAAGGAGTTGGTCAGGCTCCTGGGTTAGCGGCGTGGGCGGCGCCGGTCTTTGGACTTTGTGTCCGTGAATATTAATCCGTTACCCGGCCCGGGACGTCCACGAACACACCGCGAAACGCACTGCCGCGCCCGACAACCGAGGAGAGCTCCCGTGCCTGCAAGACATTGAAATTTTTACAAGTCCCAAGCGCGGGAAGCCGCTTCCAAGGCTCCGGGTCGATCGACAGGTCGCCTCCGCGGGCCGTTCGCTTCGCAACTCCCGGGCGGGCCTCAACTTCATCCGTGTTTCAATAATTCATGCCAGATAGCCCTAAATCTGAGGGCGAGTTTTCATTTCACTTCTGTTTTAAGGAGTTGGTCAGGCTCCTGGGTTAGCGGCGTGGGCGGCGCCGGTCTTTGGACTTTGCGTCCGTGAATATTAATCCGTTACCCGGCCCGGGACGTCCACGAACACACCGCGAAACGCACTGCCGCGCCCGACAACCGAGGAGAGCTCCCGTGCCTGCAAGACATTGAAATTTTTACAAGTCCCAAGCACGGGGAGCCGCTTCCAAGGCTCCGGGTCGATCGACAGGTCGCCTCCGCGGGCCGTTCGCTTCGCAACTCCCGGGCGGGCCTCAACTTCATCCGTGTTTCAATAATTCATGCCAAATAGCCCTAAATCTGAGGGCGAGTTTTCAATTTAGGTTTGTTTTAAGGAGTGTATCAAGCTCCTGGGCGATCGCCGTGGGCGGCGCCGGTGTTTGGACATGGCGTCCGCGAGACTCTTATTTTCTCTTTTCCATCCTTCGGGGCTCGCTCTGTCATTCCCGCTATGCATGACAGGTCTGATTTCGGCTCCCGCGCCCGCCTTCTCCGGGCTCTCGTCTCGCTTCTCAGGCAGCGTCACAGGTATCACCTTTGACGCCGGGGACTTTCAGCCTTGGTGTCCCTTTCAATGGGGCCTGGGCCCCTATAATGGGAGAAAACCCGTTCATAGGCACAGTTAGAACGGATCACCTTCTCATTTCCCGGCCGACGCCTCGATGGCGGGGAAACAGCTTCTCATCGCCCGTAAGCGCCGGCCGTCAGCTGTGTTCGGGCCGCTTTTCATTTTCTCGCGGACCACCACAGGTCTGTTTTCAACTCCCGGCGCTTCCACGCACGGGACATATTCGCGGGAGACACTTTTTTTCTCCCGGCCAAGTTTTCTCCGCTATAGAAGCGGGGCGCGTCGGACTTGGAAACCGACAGGGACTGCGCTCTCAACACCACCTAGTCCCCTATAATGGGAGAAAACCCGTTGATGGGCACGGAAGCACGGGACGCCGCCGATTTTCCCCGCCGACGGCGCCTCGCTCCCGCCAACCGCCGCACACCTCCCGGACTTTCAGTGTGCCAAGTCCGAAATTTTTACAAGTCCGACGGCGAAATTTGTTCTCGCCAAGTTTTGATATGTTGTTCTCCGGGCTCTGAAACGCCCAGAAAACATGTCCCCGGGAGACACTTTTTTTCTCCCGGCACTTCCAACTTCCACCCACGCTCTCTTCCGGGGCCCCTTCCGTCGTTCCCGCTAAGCATAACAGGTCTGACTGGGGCTCCCGCGACCCTTTGCGGGCTCTCAACTCGTTTCTCGGGCAGCGTCACATGTCTTCATGTGACGCCCGGGGGCTCACAGCCAAGGTACGAGTACACCCTACCCCCTATAATGGGAGAAAACCCGTTGATGGGCAAGGTAGCACGGGACGCCGCCGATTTTCCCCGCCGACGGCGCCTCGCTTCCGCCACCCGCCGCACACCTCCCGGACTTTCAGTGTGCCAAGTCCGAAATTTTTACAAGTCCGACGGCGAATTTTGTTCTCGCCAAGTTTTGATATGTTGTTCTCCGGGCTCTGAAACGCCCAGAAAACATGTCCCCGGGAGACACTTTTTTTCTCCCGGTACTTCCAACTTCCACCCACGCTCTCTTCCGGGGCCCCTTCCGTCGTTCCCGCTAAGCATAACAGGTCTGACTGGGGCTCCCGCGACCCTTTGCGGGCTCTCAACTCGTTTCTCGGGCAGCGTCACATGTCTTCATGTGACGCCCGGGGGCTCACAGCCAAGGTACGAGTACACCCTACCCCCTATAATGGGAGAAAACCCGTTGATGGGCAAGGTAGCACGGGACGCCGCCGATTTTCCCCGCCGACGGCGCCTCGCTTCCGCCACCCGCCGCACACCTCGCGGACTTTCAGTGTGCCAAGTCCGAAATTTTTACAAGTCCGACGGCGAATTTTGTTCTCGCCAAGTTTTGATATGTTGTTCTCCGGGCTCTGAAACGCCCAGAAAACATGTCCCCGGGAGACACTTTTTTTCTCCCGGTACTTCCAACTTCCACCCACGCTCTCTTCCGGGGCCCCTTCCGTCGTTCCCGCTAAGCATAACAGGTCTGACTGGGGCTCCCGCGACCCTTTGCGGGCTCTCAACTCGTTTCTCGGGCAGCGTCACATGTCTTCATGTGACGCCCGGGGGCTCACAGCCAAGGTACGAGTACACCCTACCCCCTATAATGGGAGAAAACCCGTTGATGGGCAAGGTAGCACGGGACGCCGCCGATTTTCCCCGCCGACGGCGCCTCGCTTCCGCCACCCGCCGCACACCTCGCGGACTTTCAGTGTGCCAAGTCCGAAATTTTTACAAGTCCGACGGCGAATTTTGTTCTCGCCAAGTTTTGATATGTTGTTCTCCGGGCTCTGAAACGCCCAGAAAACATGTCCCCGGGAGACACTTTTTTTCTCCCGGTACTTCCAACTTCCACCCACGCTCTCTTCCGGGGCCCCTTCCGTCGTTCCCGCTAAGCATAACAGGTCTGACTGGGGCTCCCGCGACCCTTTGCGGGCTCTCAACTCGTTTCTCGGGCAGCGTCACATGTCTTCATGTGACGCCCGGGGGCTCACAGCCAAGGTACGAGTACACCCTACCCCCTATAATGGGAGAAAACCCGTTGATGGGCAAGGTAGCACGGGACGCCGCCGATTTTCCCCGCCGACGGCGCCTCGCTTCCGCCACCCGCCGCACACCTCGCGGACTTTCAGTGTGCCAAGTCCGAAATTTTTACAAGTCCGACGGCGAATTTTGTTCTCGCCAAGTTTTGATATGTTGTTCTCCGGGCTCTGAAACGCCCAGAAAACATGTCCCCGGGAGACACTTTTTTTCTCCCGGTACTTCCAACTTCCACCCACGCTCTCTTCCGGGGCCCCTTCCGTCGTTCCCGCTAAGCATAACAGGTCTGACTGGGGCTCCCGCGACCCTTTGCGGGCTCTCAACTCGTTTCTCGGGCAGCGTCACATGTCTTCATGTGACGCCCGGGGGCTCACAGCCAAGGTACGAGTACACCCTACCCCCTATAATGGGAGAAAACCCGTTGATGGGCAAGGTAGCACGGGACGCCGCCGATTTTCCCCGCCGACGGCGCCTCGCTTCCGCCACCCGCCGCACACCTCGCGGACTTTCAGTGTGCCAAGTCCGAAATTTTTACAAGTCCGACGGCGAATTTTGTTCTCGCCAAGTTTTGATATGTTGTTCTCCGGGCTCTGAAACGCCCAGAAAACATGTCCCCGGGAGACACTTTTTTTCTCCCGGTACTTCCAACTTCCACCCACGCTCTCTTCCGGGGCCCCTTCCGTCGTTCCCGCTAAGCATAACAGGTCTGACTTGGGCTCCCGCGACCCTTTGCGGGCTCTCAACTCGTTTCTCGGGCAGCGTCACATGTCTTCATGTGACGCCCGGGGGCTCACAGCCAAGGTACGAGTACACCCTACCCCCTATAATGGGAGAAAACCCGTTGATGGGCAAGGTAGCACGGGACGCCGCCGATTTTCCCCGCCGACGGCGCCTCGCTTCCGCCACCCGCCGCACACCTCCCGGACTTTCAGTGTGCCAAGTCCGAAATTTTTACAAGTCCGACGGCGAATTTTGTTCTCGCCAAGTTTTGATATGTTGTTCTCCGGGCTCTGAAACGCCCAGAAAACATGTCCCCGGGAGACACTTTTTTTCTCCCGGCACTTCGAAATTTTTACAAGTCCGACGGCGAAAATCGTTCTCGCCAAGTTTTGATATCTTGTTCTCCGGGCCGAGAAACGCCCAGAAAACATGTTCGCGGGAGACACTTTTTTTCTCCCGGCCAAGTTTTCTCCGCTATAGAAGCGGAGCGCGCGTCGGACTTGGTAACCGACAGGGACTGCGCTCTCAAGACCACCTAGTCCCCTATAATGGGAGAAAACCCGTTGATGGGCACGGAAGCGCGGGACGTCGCCGATTTTCCCCGCCGACGGCGCCTCGCTTCCGCCAACCGCCGCTCACCTCGCGGACTTTGCCAAGTCCGAAATTTTTACAAGTCCGACGGCGAAAATTGTTCTCGCCAACTTTTGATATGTTGTTCTCCGGGCTCTGAAACGCCCAGAAAACATGTCCCCGGGAGACATTTTTTTTCTCCCGGCACTTCGAAATTTTTCTAAGTGTCGCCACCGCACAGTGGTCGGGGCCCGACTTTGCCATCCCCGCCACGGCGGTCCGCGCTTCTCAGAGGAGTTGCCCCAGCACCAACTCCGAGTCGAGCTTCTCGACTGTCGCTTCCGCGCACGGGACGCCTTCTGCGAGGCCCCGGGCGACCGCCAGCTCGATCCCCGGGAGCGCCCTGACGCACCCCGCGCGACACCTCGGTCGGACTTTTGTACAAGTCCGACAGGTCGGAAATTTTATAAGTCCGACGGCGAAATTTGTTCTCGCCAACTTTTGATATGTTGTTCTCCGGGCTCTGAAACGCCCAGAAAACATGTCCTCGGGAGACACTTTTTTTCTCCCGGCACTTCGAAATTTTTACAAGTCCGAAGGCGAAAATGGTTCTCGCCAAGTTTTGATATCTTGTTCTCCGGGCCCAGAAACGCCCAGAAAACATGTTCGCGGGAGACACTTTTTTTCTCCCGGCCAAGTTTTCTCCGCTATAGAAGCGGAGCGCGCGTCGGACTTGGTAACCGACAGGGACTGCGCTCTCAAGACCACCTAGTCCCCTATAATGGGAGAAAACCCGTTGATGGGCACGGAAGCACGGGACGTCGCCGATTTTCCCCGCCGACGGCGCCTCGCTTCCGCCAACCGCCGCTCACCTCCCGGACTTTGCCAAGTCCGAAATTTTTACAAGTCCGACGGCGAAAATTGTTCTCGCCAACTTTTGATATGTTGTTCTCCGGGCTCTGAAACGCCCAGAAAACATGTCCCCGGGAGACATTTTTTTTCTCCCGGCACTTCGAAATTTTTCTAAGTGTCGCTACCGCACAGTGGTCGGGGCCCGACTTTGCCATCCCCGCCACGGCGGTCCGCGCTTCTCAGAGGAGTTGCCCCAGCACCAACTCCGAGTCGAGCTTCTCGACTGTCGCTTCCGCGCACGGGACGCCTTCTGCGAGGCCCCGGGCGACCGCCAGCTCGATCCCCGGGAGCGCCCTGACGCACCCCGCGCGACACCTCTGTCGGACTTTTGTACAAGTCCGACAGGTCGGAAATTTCATAAGTCCGACGGCGAAATTTGTTCTCGCCAAGTTTTGATATGTTGTTCTCCGGGCCCAGAAACGCCCAGAAAACATGTTCGCGGGAGACACTTTTTTTCTCCCGGCCAAGTTTTCTCCGCTATAGAAGCGGAGCGCGCGTCGGACTTGGTAACCGACAGGGACTGCGCTCACGACCACCTAGTCCCCTATAATGGGAGAAAACCCGTCATTAGGAATTCTTCGCAGGGGAAAAGGCTGTGTTTCCCCGCCGACGAGGCCTCTGGCCCCGAGACCTCTGTCTGGAGGTCCCGTGAATCGACTCCGGTGCACACCGCTTCAACTCACCCCCCCCCTGGACTTGTCTCCGATCGACTCCTCGCCTACTTCTAACGTTGTTTAACGACGATTTAGCAACAATTAAGGTATTTTGCAATAATTTTGCGACTTTTTGTCAAAAAATTTTTTTTGCTGTTTTCGACTCAGGGACGCCCCGGGCACCCCCCCCGCGCGTTTTAGCGCAAATTTCGAATTTGTTGATAAAGTTGCAAATTTGCAACTTTTCGTTTATTTGTTTATTTCGTCCCCGACCGCCCGGGGACGCTCCCGGCGCTTTCCCCGAAGCGTCGGACGCGTTTTCGGAAATTGTTTATAAATTTTGGAAATTTGCAAAAAAACAACTTTGCCTCATCCGAAAGGCCTTCGAACGAGAGACAAAAGCGCGCAAGCAGATCCGCGATATCTCTTTTCGTTCGCGAGTTACGTAATTGTTAATAACAAATTCGCGTCTCATGACAACCCCCCCTTTTCTCGCGCTCGATCGACGCGCCCCGTCTCCCCGACCCTACGTTTCAAACCGCGTCGCTCTGTCTCCAACGAGTCGTGAGTTACGACGCTTCAAAGTCGAAGGGGGGGAGGAGGGGTATTTTTCGAACCCCGGTTGCGATCCGTTTTTATTTTTTTCCGGCTAAACCGTTCGTCGGAGCGCTTCGGCGGTCATTTGCTTTTCGCTAGGACGCTCGACGACGCTTCGAACGGCGCCTTCGGTTTTCGATTTGCGTTAACAATTTCCGAGAAACGGCTAATTGTTTATAAACCGGACGAGCGAAGGTCCGCTTTTCGTTCGCGATTCGGCTCGCGGACGGCCTTCCGGACGCGGCGGCGCCGGCGCCGCGTTCCTATCTCGATCCGTCGCCGCGTTATTTGTTTATAAACAAATTCCCCGAGCGACCCCGCAGCGCGGAAACGAAGCGTCCGACGGTCTCGACCCGCATGACCTTTCCGTCGCGGAAGCGCGTTTCCTGTCCGACGCCGCCGGTCCGGGTCCTCTACGCCCACGGGTCGCGGAGAAAACGGCTTATAAACAAATTATCTTGCAAAATTCGTAGCGCCCGAACGGAGCGTCGGAGCGCCGAACCGCAAAGGACCTTTCCTACGTCTGGGAACGCGCTCTATCCGTTTCCGGGCGCCGCGAAATTTTTCGAGTCCCGGGTTCGACCCCCGCGACACGCGCTTTCGCTTTTTTCGAGCGACGCTTTCGGCGCCTGGACGCGAAATCGCGGAAAAAAACATCGAGCCGTTCGCCGCAAACCGCGTCGCGATCGGTCTATCCGTTCTCGAGATATCGCCGTTCGCGCTTTCGCTCCCCGCCCGTTTTCCGCTCGCGACCCCGCGTAGCGACTTTGCCCCCGCGATTTCTCGGAAACGAACGGCGCTAGCGGCACGGCGCTCATGACCTTTTCTCTCCGACGCGACGACTTCTATCCGAGGCGCCGGTCGAGCTATTTTTCCCCGCCTCCGTTCGGCCGCCAGCGGGGAAAAAGCGCGTTTTTTCCCCGTTTCGGGAGCGGGGACGCTTTCCCCGCCGACGGCGACGCCGGAGAAAAATACCCCCGATAGCGCTCGAGAAGACGCGTCCGACGCCGCAAACCGCGTCTCGATCCGACTTTTCGTTCTCGAGATATCCGCCTTCTTACATCACGAAACTCCCGATTCCCCGCCGCCGAGGCGGGGATTCGCGACGTCAAGCCGCGCCGCGCCCCCTAGCTCGGAAACGGCGCGTCCTAGCGACACGGCGCCCGGGACCTTTTCTCTTCTTCTCGTCGCCGGCTATCCGACGGCACCTTCGAAAAAATTTTTAGGGTCCCCGGTTCGAGCCCAGGACGCGAAACGTTTCCTATCCCCGCCCCCGCAGCCGGCGCGGAACGGAAGACCACACGAAAAATTCCGCCTTTCGCAGACGCGTCGATCGCCGCAAACCGCGACTCTCTCGGATTCCCCGTTCTCGAGTTTGGGCGTTTCTTAGATTACGTAAAATCCCCGCCACGCTCCGACTCGCGCGAAATTTTACAAGTTCTCAGCCCCTTTGTAACAGAGCAGGCGACTGTTTTTATTTTTTTCCGGCCAAACGACGCGTCGGACGACTTCGCGCCTCATGACCTTTCCTACTCGTAGCAACGAGACGAGTCTGCAGAAAAATCCGCGGGCTCGCGGGAGACCCCGGTTCGATGCCCGGACCCGGCACCGGGCGTGTTTCCTCACGACCGGCGTCGCGAAAATTCATGCTAACGCGCCTCTGCGCGTAGAATACGACCCTGAAAACCGCGAAGCGCTACGTCTTCTCGTTTTCCCGCAATTAATTCGTAAAGTTTACATTCCACGAGCGAAAAATTTACAAGTTCCCAGCCGCTTTGTATAACTGTAGGGGAACTTTTTACACCGTTTTTATTTTTTTGCGGCCAAACGGCGCGTCGGGCGACTTCGCGACTCATGACCTTTCGTACTCGTGGCAACGAGACGAGTCTGTAGAAAAATCCGCGAGCTGGCCGGAGACCCCGGTTCGATGCCCGAACACGGCACTTCGCGTGTTTTTACACTACAGGCGTCACTAAAAATCAAGTTAACGCGCCTTTGCGCGTAGAATACGACCCTGAAAACCGCGAAGCGCTATGTCTTTCCGTTCTCCCGAAATTTATTCCCAAAGTTTACATTCCACGAGCGAAAATTAAGTTCCCAGCCGCTTTGTGTAACAGTAGGGGAACTTTTTACACCGTTTTTATTTTTTTCCGGCAAAACGGCGCGTCGGACGACTTCGCGGCTCATGACCTTTCGTACTCGTAGGAACAAGACGAGTCTGTAGAAAAATCCGCGAGCTGGCCGGAGACCCCGGTTCGATGCCCGAACCCGGCACTTCGCGTGTTTTTAGACCAGCGGCATCACTAAAAATCATGCTAACGCGCCTTTGCGCGTAGAATACGACCCTGAAAACCGCGAAGCGCTATGTCTTCCCGTTTTCCCGCAATTAATTCGTAAAGTTTACATTCCGCGAGCGAAAAATTTACAAGTTCCCAGCCGCTTTGTGTAACAGTAGGGGAACTTTTTACACCGTTTTTATTTTTTTCCGGCCAAACGACGCGTCGGGCGACTTCGCGGCTCATGACCTTTCGTACTCGTGGCAACGAGACGAGTCTGCAGAAAAATCCGCGAGCGCACTGGAGACCCCGGTTCGAAGCCCGAACCCGGCACTTCGCGCGTTTTTAAACCAGCGGCATCGCTAAAAATCATGCTAACGCGCCTTTGCGCGTAGAATACGACCCTGAAAACCGCGAAGCGCTATGTCTTTTCGTTCTCCCGCAATTTATTCCCAAATTTACATTCCACGAGCGAAAAATTTACAAGTTCCCAGCCGCTTTGTATAACTGTAGGGGAACTTTTTACACCGTTTTTATTTTTTTGCGGCAGAACGGCGCGTCGGGCGACTTCGCGCCTCATGACCTTTCGTACTCGTGGCATCGAGACGAGTCTGCAGAAAAATCCGCGAGCGCGCCGGAGACCCCGGTTCGATGCCCGAACACGGCACTTCGCGTGTTTCCAGACGACCGGCGTCGCGAAAATTCATGCTAACGCGCCTCTGCGCGTAGAATACGACCCTGAAAACCGCGAAGCGCTATGTCTTCCCGTTCTCCCGCAATTTATTCCTGAAGTTTACATTCCACGAGCGAAAAATTTACAAGTTCCCAGCCGCTTTGTGTAACAGTAGGGGAACTTTTTACACCGTTTTTATTTTTTTCCGGCCAAACGACGCGTCGGGCGACTTCGCGCCTCATGACCTTTCGTACTCGTAGGAACAAGACGAGTCTGTAGAAAAATCCGCGGCGTCGCGGGAGACCCCGGTTCGATGCCCGGATGCGGCACTTCGCGATTTTCCAGACGACCGGCATCGCGAAAAATCACGGTAACGCGCCTTCGCGCGCAGAATACGACCCTGAAAACCGCGTGTCGATATCTGTTACGGTTCGCCTGCAAAAAATTCCCAAACTTTATTCCGGGAGCCGAGTTTGCGCCGACCTCTACCCCACGTCGCGGCCGCGAGCGGCTGTCGCGAGGTCGGAATCGGAAGACGGGCGTCTCGTCTACGGGGCCGCCGATTCGCGAGGTCGTACGTGCGAAAACCGCGGAGTTATTCGACCGCAAAGGCGGAAATTTCGATCGACCGCGCACGGCCACGCCCCCTCGGACGACCACGTGGCGCGTACCGATTTCGCGCCGTGGCCCCGATTTCGCGCCCCCCTGTACCCGACGTCGACATCCGGAGGGACCCGGCCGGCCCGCGGTTCGAGAGACACGCGTACGGACTCCGACTCTGCCGAGTTTCGGGTCCGTGGGACGCGCGACCGCCGAGATACGGAGCGATACTTTCGGAAAAAAACGCCGATTTTCGCGCGAAACCCTCGCGAGAGCCGACTTTGCGCCCTCGCCGTCCGCGAACGGACGTTCTCGCGGCCGCGGCGGCGACGCCGATCGAAAGCCGAGCGTCTCGGCTGCCGGGGTTCGCGCGGTCGCGTCTGGGAAACGCGCCGTTTCGGAACCGCGCGACCGCCAAAGTCGTTCTCGACGCGTTTTTTCGCGCAGCCTCGCGGTTTTTATTTTCCTGCGGCCGAACGACGCCTCCGACGACTTCGAGCGTCCTTACCTTTTCGATCGGCAGAAACACGGCGCTGTCGGAAAAAAATACGCCGCCTCGCGGAAGGTCCGGGTTCGAAGCCCGGCATCGCCACTTTCCGTGTTTCGAGCGCCGCGGAGTCGGCGAAAATCATGGCGACGCGCTTCCGCGCGCTGAATCCGAATCTCGAAACCGCGTGTCGATATCTGCTCCCGTTCGCCCGCAAAAAATTCCTAAAGTTCGCTTCCGGAGGCCGACTTTGCGCCGACCTCTACCCCACGTCGCGGCTCCGACGGCGTCGCGCGAGGTCGGAATCGAAAGACGAGCGTCTCGTCTACGGGGTCGCCGAGTCGCGAGGTCGTACGTGCGAAAACGGCGGAGTTATTCGACCGCGAAAACGGGAATTTCGTCGTTTTTCTTCGAAGACCCGATTTTAGCTAAAAACAGAGGCGGTCTCCAGTGTATCGTACTTTACTGCGTTTTCTGGGGTAGCGGAGGCGGGGGTCGTCGGACGCGAACCGTTTTCAGGAAGTTGCACTTTGGGAGTGCGGGGAAGTCGGGAAAAATGTTAAAAAAATTCTACGACTATTGTTTATAAGAAATGTTTAAACAATTTTTTTTGTTTACCGCCCGAATCGAACGCCGATTTTTTTATAAGTAGAGAACGCCGCCGCGCGTCCGGCGCCGCAGACCGCGGTTCGATATCTGCCTTCGATTCGGCGCTATAGATTTTCGCGGTTCCCGGCCGCGTCGCTGGACGGACGCGCTCCGTTTTCAGCGAACTTCACATAAGACGTGCGGGGAACACGGGGAAAACGTTAAAAAAGTCGTCCGACAATTGTTTATAGGAAATGTTTAAACAATTTTCGCTGTTTACGGTCCGATTCGAACGCCGATTTTTTTATAAGTAGAGAACGCCGCGGCGCGTCCGGCGCCGCAAACCGCGATTCGATCCGCGGATTCGTTCGCGCTCCAGCGAATTTAGCGGAAAACGGGCAACGCCCACCTTTTTGGCGGGAAAGCTCTAGAAGCCGGGCGCTTCGTCCGACGACCGCGAAAACCCGCACCCTTACGTTTGGGAGGGCGCCCGACGCGACAGGCTGGTCGGCGAAGCCGCAGGACCCTCCGGTTCGACTCCCGGCGAAGGCGAAACCGTAAATTTTCGCACGACGTTCGCGTCGCTTTTCCGGTCGATGGTACTCGCGGAGACGAATTCGACGCCGCAAACCGCGACTCGATCGGACGAACGACGGCGGAGCTATTCGCCTCTCTTCCGACCACGTGTCGCGTACGGTTTTCGCGCCGTGGCTCCGAAACGGTGCGTCCCAGCGCTTTCGGGGTCATGTGCTTTTTCTTTCGTCGCCGCGAGGCGCGTCGAACGGCGCGTACCCCCGGTTCGGGGGGGGCGCGGTTTCCGAGATACGAACCGTAACTCTCGCGTTTCGAAGCGCACGAAAACGAAAAAAATACGGCCGAACGCGCCTCGCCGCGTCGCGCGCGACGCCGCTCGCCGCGAATCGCTACCTTTTTTCTAACGAGAGAAAAAAAATCGCAAACTTCTTCGCGGAAGCCGATTTCGCGGCCCCCTGGACCCGACGTCGGGATCCGGAGAGACCCGGTCGGCCCGCCGATCGAGCGACACGCGTTCGGACTCCGGCTTCTCCGAGTTTCGGGTCCGCGGGACGCGCGACCGCGGAGATACGGAGCGATACTTTCGGAAAAATCGCCGCTTCGCACCTCGCGCGCGCGGAACCCTCGCGAGAGCCGACTTTGCGCCCTCGCGGTCCGCGAACGGACGTTTTCGCGGCGGCGGCGGTGGCGCCGATCGAAAGCCGAGCGTCTCGGCTGCGGGGATTCGCGCGGTCGCGCTCGGGAAAAGCGCCGTTTCGGAACCGCGCGACCGCCAAAGTCGTTCTCGGAGCGTTTTTTTCGCGCACCCCCGCGGTTTTTATTTTCCTGCGGCCGAACGACGCCTCCGACGGTTTCCGGCGCCCTTACCTTTTCGATTCGGAGAAAGACGGCGCGTTCGCGGAAAAATCCGCGAGTTCGCCGGAGGTCCGGGTTCGAAGCCCGGACCCGCCGCCGCGCGTGTTTCCCGCGCCCGAGTGCGCGAAAAAATCGAGGCGACGCGCCTTCGCGCCCTGAATTCGAAGCCGCAAACCGCGTGTCGATATCTCTTCCCGTTCTCCCGCAAAAAATTCCTAAACTCGACGACCCCCATCCCACTTACGCGAGTTCCAACACGTTTGAACCGGCACGCGCGATGTTTTCACACGGTTTTTATTTTCTAGCGGCCGAACGACGCGTCGGGCGACTTCGCGCGTCATGACCTTTTCTACTCGGGGCGACGAGGCGCGTCTGCCGAAAAATCCGCGAGCTCGCGGGAGACCCCGGTTCGACGCCCGGACCCGGCACCGGGCGTTTTTCCCGACGACCGGCGTCGCGAAAAATCGCGGTAACGCGCCTTCGCGCGCCGAATACGACCCTGAAAACCGCGTGTCGATATCTGTTTCCGTTCGCCCGCAAGAAATTCCTAAAGTTCGCTTCCGGAGGCCGACTTTGCGCCGACCTCTACCCCACGTCGCGGCCCCGAGCGGCTCTCGCGAGGTCGGAATCGGAAGCCGGGCGTCTCGTCTACGGGGCCGCCGAGTCGCGAGGTCGTACGTGCGAAAACGGCGGAGTTATTCGACCGCAAAGACGGAAATTTCGATCGACCGCCTACGGCCACGCCCCCTCGGACGAGCACGTGGCGCGTACGGTTTTCGCGCCGTGGCTCCGAAACGGTGCGTCCCAGCGCTTTCGGGGTCATGTGCTTTTTCTTTCGTCGCCGCGAGGCGCGTCGAACGGCGCGTACCCCCGATTCGGGGGGGGCGCGGTTTCCGAGATACGAACCGTAACTCTCGCGTTTCGAAGCGCGCGAAAACGAAAAAAATACCGCCCGACGCGCCTCGCCGCGTCGCGCGCGACGCCGCTCGCCGCGAATCGCTACCTGTTTTCTAACGAGAGAAAAAAAATCGCAAACTTCTTCGCGGAGGCCGACTTCGCGGCCCCCTGGACCCGACGTCGGGATCCGGAGGGACCCGGCCGGCCCGCGGATCGAGAGACACGCGTTCGGACTCCGGCTTCTCCGAGTTTCGGGTCCGCGGGACGCGCGACCGCGGAGATACGGAGCGATACTTTCGGAAAAATCGCCGATTTTCGCGCGAAACCCTCGCGAGAGCCGACTTTGCGCCCTCGCCGTCCGCGAACGGACGTTCTCGCGGCCGCGGCGGCGGCGCCGATCGAAAGCCGAGCGTCTCGGCTGCCGGGGTTCGCGCGGTCGCGTCCGGGAAACGCGCCGTTTCGCGACAGCGCGACCGCCAAAGTCGTTCTCGACGCGTTTTTTTCGCGCGGCCTCGCGGTTTTTATTTTCCCGCGGCCGAACGACGCCTCCGACGACTTCGAGCGCCCTTACCTTTTCGATCGGGAGAAAGACGGCGCTCTCGGAAAAAAATACGCCGCCTCGCGGGAGGTCCGGGTTCGAAGCCCGGCATCGCCACTTTCCGTGTTTCTGACGCCGCGGCGTCGGCGAAAATCATGGCGACGCGCCTCGGCGCGCTGAATCCGAATCTCGAAACCGCGTGTCGATATCTGCTCCCGTTCGCCCGCAAAAAATTCCTAAAGTTCGCTTCCGGAGGCCGACTTTGCGCCGACCTCTACCCCACGTCGCGGCTCCGACGGCGTCGCGCGAGGTCGCAATCGAAAGACGAGCGTCTCGTCTACGGGGTCGCCGAGTCGCGAGGTCGTAGGTGCGAAAACCGCGGAGTTATTCGACCGCGAAAACGGGAATTTCGTAAGTTTTTCTTCGAAGACCCGATTTTAGCTAAAAACAGAGGCGGTCTCCGGTTGATTGTACTTTACTGCGTTTTCTGGGGTAGCGGAGGCAGGGGTCGTCGGACGCGAACCGTTTTCTGGAAGTTGCACTTTGGGAGTGCGGGGAAGTCGGGAAAAATGTTAAAAAAATTCTACGACTATTGTTTATAAGAAATGTTTAAACAATTTTTTTTGTTTACCGACCGAATCGAACGCCGATTTTTTTATAAGTAGAGAACGCCGCCGCGCGTCCGGCGCCGCAGACCGCGGTTCGATATCTGCCTTCGATTCGGCGCTATAGATTTTCGCGGTTCCCGGCCGCGTCGCTCGACGGACGCGCTTCGTTTTCGGCGAACTTCACATAAGACGTGCGGGGAACACGGGGAAAGCGTTAAAAATGTCGTGCGACCATTGTTTATAGGAAATGTTTAAACAATTTTCGCTGTTTACCGCCCGATTCGAACGCCGATTTTTTTGTAAGTAGAGAACCGAGAGTAAAGTCCGACGCCGCAAACCGCGTTTCGATGCGTCGATTCGTTCGGGCTCCAGCGAATTTAGCGGAAAACGGGCAACGCCCACCTTTTTGGCGGGAAAGCTCTAGGAGCCGGGCGCTTCGTCCGACGACCGCGAAAACACGCACCCTTACGTTCGGGAGGGCGCCCGACGCGACAGGCTGGTCGGCGAAGCCGCAGGACCCTCCGGTTCGACTCCCGGGGAGGGCGAATTCGGAAATTTTCGCCGGGGATTCGCGGCGCTCCGGCGGTCGATAGTACTCGCGAAGACGAGTCCGACGCCGCAAACCGCGTGTCGAAATCCGTTTTCGTTCGCCCGGAAAAAATTCCTAAAGTTCGCTTCCGGAGGCCGACTTTGCGCCGACCTGTACCCCGCGTCGCGGCTCCGAGCGACTCTCGCGAGGTCGGAATCGAAAGACGAGCGTCTCGTCTACGGGGCCGCCGAGTCGCGAGGTCGTACGTGCGAAAACCGCGGAGTTATTCGACCGCGAAAACGGGAATTTAGCGCAAAGTTCGACGCCTTCTACAGCCGGAACGGAGCGGCCGAGGGTCTCGAAACTCACGATTCTAGTCCAAAGGCTTGCGGCGAACGCGACGCGTCGGTTTTCGAACGCGGCGCGACTTTGTTTAAAGAAATTGTTTAAACAATTTCCGTCGTTTACGGCGGGGCGTCGCCGAAAAAAATACGTTCCCGTAGAAGCCCGAGCGTCGTTTACGACGGTCCAAACCGCGAAGCGATCGGACGTCCCGTTCCCGAGAAATAAATTCCCGAAAATCGCAACTTCCGTTAGTAGGGTGTTCTAGAAACCCTTTGTTTACAAAGTTTCGCGCTCTCGGGCGCCGACACGGAGCGTCGGAGCGGCTCGAAACTCCGGATGCCCGTCGAAGGGCGGACGGAGAACGCGATGCGAATGTTTTCGACGCCGCCGCGAAATTGTTTAAACAAATTGTTTAAACAATTTCCGTCGTTTTCGACGATCGGTTTCCGGAAAAAATACCCGCCTCTAATCCGCCGCGGGGCGTTTCCGGAATTCGAAACCGCGAGTCGATCGGACTTGTCGTTCCCGAGAAAAAAATTCCCAAAATCGCGTTTTGAGTTTGAAGTTAACAAAAGCGGTTTCGAAGCAATGTTCGAAACGGAGCCCGCCGAAACGAAGAAACGAGGCGGCCGAGAGCGTCGAAACTCCGCATGCCGGTCGAAGGGCGGGCGGGGAACGCGACGCGACGGTTTTCGAAGTCGCCGCGAAATTGTTTAAACAAATTGTTTAAACAATTTCCGTCGTTTACGGAGATCGGTTTACGGAAAAAATACGCGCCTCTAATCCGCCGCGGGGCGTTTCCGAAATTCGAAACCGCGAGTCGATCGGACTTTTAGTTCCCGAGAAAAAAATTCCCAAAGTCCCGATTTGAGTTTGAAGTTAACAAAAGCGGTTTCTACGCAAAGTGCAAAGCCCTCCCGCGCCGAAACCGAGCGGCCGACGGTCTCGAAACTCCGGAGTCTAGTCGAAGGGCGGGCGGCGAACGCGATGCGTCGGTTTTCGAGGACGGCGCGAAATTGTTTAAACAAATTGTTTAAACAAATTCCGTTGTTTACGGCGGGGCGTGGCCGAAAAAAATACGTTCCTACAGAAGCCCGCGCGTCGTTTCCGACGGTCCAAACCGCGAAGCGATCGGACTTGCCGTTCCCGAGAAATAAATTCCCGAAATCGCGACTTCCGTTAGTAGGGTGTTCTAGAAACCCTTTGTTTACAAAGTTTCGCGCTCCCGGGCGCCGACACGGAGCGTCCGAGCGGCTCGAAACTCCGGATGCCCGTCGAAGGGCGGGCGGAGAACGCGACGCGACGGTTTTCGAAGACGCCGCGAAATTGTTTAAACAAATTGTTTAAACAATTTCCGTCGTTTTCGACGATCGGTGTCCGGAAAAAATACCCGCCTCTAAGCCGCCGCGGGGCGTTTCCGAAATTCGAAACCGCGAGTCGATCGGACTTGTAGTTCCCGAGAAAAAAATTCCCAAAGTCGCGTTTTGAGTTTGAAGTTAACAAAAGCGGTTTCGAAGCGATGTTCGAAACGGAGCCCGCCGATACGAAGAAACGAGGCGGCCGAGAGCGTCGAAACTCCGCATGCCGGTCGAAGGGCGGGCGGGGAACGCGACGCGACGGTTTTCGAAGTCGCCGCGAAATTGTTTAAACAAATTGTTTAAACAATTTCCGTCGTTTTCGACGATCGGTTTCCGAAAAAAATACCCGCCTCTAATCCGCCGCGGGGCGTCTCCGAAATTCGAAACCGCGAGTCGATCGGACTTTTAGTTCCCGAGAAAAAAATTCCCAAAGTCCCGATTTCGGTTTGAAGGAAACGTTTCTACGCAAAGTCCGACGCCCTTCGGTTAGCGAACTTGGACGTTTTCTACCGCCGACACCCGGCGTCGCAGAGACTCGAAACTCCGGCTTCGCGTCGAAGGGCGGGCGGAGAACGCGATGCGACGGTTTTCGAAGACGACGGGAAATTGTTTAAACAAATTGTTTAAACGATTTCCCGAACCGAAAGGCCGAGCGTCGCGAAACTCCGGATTCGCGTCGAAGGGACCGCGGCGCACGACGTCCGCACGCTTTCGAAAAGTTGACGTAATTGTTTAAACAATTTCCGAAACCGTTCGTCCGACGCTCTCGAAACTCCGCGTACGGGTCGAGAATACCGCGGAGAACGCGACGCGCGGGTTTTCGAAGCCGCCGCGAAATTGTTTAAACAAATTGTTTAAACAATTAGCGAAATTCGCGACTCGGCGCGTTCGAAAAAAATACCCTCTCGCGGAGAGCCGCGCGTCGTTTACGGCGCTTCAAACCGCGAGGCGATCGGACGTCGGGTTCCGGCGCAATTAATTCCCGAAATCGCCGATTAACGTAGGGAAATTGTTGCTAACTTCGACGCCCTGCCCTGCCGACACCCGGCGTCCGAGCGGCTCGAAACTCCGGATTCCGGTCGAAGGGCGCGCGGCGAACCCGATGCGCCGGTTTTCGAAGACGGCGGGTAATTGTTTAAACGAATTGTTTAAACAATTTCCGAAATTCGCGACCCGGCGCGTTCGAAAAAAATACCTCTCCGCGGAGAGCCGCGCGTCGTTTACGGCGCTTCGAACCGCGAGGCGATCGGACCTCCCGTTCCCGAGCGATTAAATCCCGAAATCGCCATGTCGGCACGAGGAGACCGGGCCGACGCCTCCGAAGTCGCTCTTTCGAGAGCGGCTGCACGGGGGGCGAAGGGCCCAGGGGGGGTGGGGGGGCTCGGGTTCGAGGCCCGGGGCGCTCGTCTCGTTTCGCGTGGGGGCGCGACGCCTCCACCGGCATTCGCCTGGAAGCAGGGGAGGTCCCAAACGTGCAACTTTCGCAAAGTCGGCACTTGGAGGTAGGGCCGACGCCTTCAAAGTGCGCTCCTTCGAGAGCAGCTGCACGCCGGGAAAGGGGTCCAGGGGGGGTGGGGGGGCTCGGGTTCGAAACCCAGGTCACGTGGCTCGTTTCGCGTGGGGGCGCGACGCCTCTACCGGCATTCGCCTGGAAGCAGGAGAAGTCCCAAATGTCCAACTTTCGCACTGTCGGTACTTGGAGGTAGGGCCGACGCCTCGAAAGTTCGCTCCTTCGAGAGCGGCTGCACGCCGGGGAAAGGGCCCAGGGGGGGTGGGGGGGCTCGGGTCCGAATCCCAGGTCACGTGGCTCGTTTCGCGTGCGGGCGCGACGCCCCCACCGGCATTCGCCTGGAAACAGGACGGGTCCCAAATGTGCAACTTTCGCCATGTCGGCACTTGGAGAAGGGGCCGACGCCTTCAAAGTACGCTCCTTCGAGCGTGGCTGCACGCCGAGGAAAGGGCCCAGGGGGGGTGGGGGGGCTCGGGTTCGAGTCCCAGGTCACGTGGCTCGTTTCGCGTGGGGGCGCGACCCCTCCACCGGCATTCGCCTGGAACCAGGACAAGTCCCAAATGTCCAACTTTCGCAATGTCGGCACTTGGAGACCGGGCCGACGCCTCCAAAGTTCGCTCCTTCGAGCGTGGCTGCACGCC